>OZ022513.1:71247717-71399611 GCA_963989385.1 Ctena decussata
TTACATAAATTGCCACAGGTAACATTGCATATTAATATGAAAATAGGCACTGCCTATAGGCGAGCACATCGCTCTTTTACAGTGTGTGAGTGTATGGTAAAACCTCTCTATGGCTGCTATCATGGACAAAATTGTGTGGCCGAAGTGTAGAGCCTGACCTTGACAACTCGTACGATTCTGGAATCAATTTCACAACGCTTTTTTGTCATATGAAATTTGTAATAAAATTATTGCAACTCCACAGCTGCGAACAACTCAACGGCTGTGAACTCCATCTGACAAACTTATGAGAAACTTTCAGAGATCTTTTCCCTTGGAAAACAGGCTATATTTTTTTCCAGTTTCTTCTCTGCAGGGCTTTCTATTTTTTAAATTTCACCCAACGCTCAGCTTCCTTGCATTTTGTGTACTGACCATGTAGTAATCTACTCATAGAAGCGGTTAACGTTGTCGCCATCTTGTTTTTCTCAAACGGAACGTTTGACGTCATCAAGTAACGTAGTGACAGAAAGACTGTACGGCAATTATTTCTTAATGTTTTTTTATGCCCCCAACTTCGAAGAAGTTGGAGGGGCATATTGCTTTCGCCTTGTCCGTTCGTCAGTTCCTCAGTGCCATTTGATACAGCTATATTCCTTGAGAACCACTAGGCCTGCTAGAGTTTTGAAATTTCATATATGGATAGGTCATGAAAAATGAGCGAACCCGTATTTTTTTTCCTCCGTCGAACTTGTACTTTTCAAGTTACCTCCCCTTTATCAAAATTAAAATTTAATCTTGTTACCATGATATCTCAAGAAGAACTTGACCTAGGATGATGAAATTTTATATACAGGTTTGGGGTGAGATTAACCATTGGGCAAATTCCGTCAAAAAATGATCGAGTTAATGCCCTTGTCGGAATTTGGCATTTTTCCAACTTCTGAACCGCTTAACCTAGGAAGCTGGTTTTTGGTATGTAGGTAGTCCTTGATGTATTAAATGTTTTTATAAAGGTCAGGTAACTCTGTGATAATTAATTATGGAGTTATTCCCCCCGTTAGTCAATACTTATGCAGCTACTGGGAGCAAGAACCACTGGGCCTAGGGTTTTAAAATTTCAAATATGGATAGGTCATGAAAAATGAGCGGACCCGTATTTTGTTTTTTTTTCTCCTTCGAACTTGTACTTTTGGAGTTACCTCCCTTTTATCAAAATTAAAATGAAATCTTGTTACCACAATGTCTTGATACTTGACCTAGGATAAAGAAATTTAGTATACAGGTTTTGGGTGAGATATACAAGAACTGATTAACTTTTGAGCAAATTCCGTCAAAAAATGATTGGGTAATGGTCCTTGTTGGAATTTGGCATTTTTCCAACTTCTGAACCGCTTAACCTAGGAAGCTGATTTTTGGTATGTAGGTAGTCCTTGATGTGTTAAATGTTTTTATAAAGGTCAGGTAACTCTATGATAATTAATTACGGAGTTATTCCCACTGTTAATTATTACTTTTGCAGCTACTGGGAGCAAGAACCACTAGGCCTAGGGTTTTGGAATTTCAAATATGGATAGGTCATGAAAAATGAGTGGACCCATTTTCTTTTACTCCGTCAAACTTGTATTTTTCAGAGTAACCTCCCCTTTATCAGAATTAAAATGAAATCTCAGTGATTTTTTTCATTATTTTGGAAATGGTGCCGGTGCCCATAGAATTGGGAAAAATCACGATGTATTCTCCTTAAATTTGGAATTTCAGAAACACCTTTATTGGCTCAAGTGGTGGGATAGGGGACATGAAACTGAATATACAATATTTAAATTCAATTATAGCTATATATCTGCCAGTTCTCTAAGCAAGCAAGTAAATTTATGCTTGTAGAATGGACCCCAGAAAAATTCTTCCTGCATTTGGGAATTTTTCAACCTGCAGTTGGGATAAAAGGATACTATTTTGAATTGGGATTGGTGCCTTTTATGGGCACCACTTATATAGAGAAAAAAATCACTGAATCTTGTTACCACAATATCTCAAGAAGTACTTGACCTAGGATGATGAAATCTTGTATACAGGTTTGGGGTGAGATATACAAGAACTGATTGACTTATGGGCAAATTCCGTCAAAAAATGATTGGGTTATGGCCCTTGTTGGAATTTGGTATTTTTCCAACTTCTGAACCACTTATCCTAGGAAGCTGGTTTTTGGTATGTAGGTAGTGCTTGATGTGTTAAATGTTTTTATAAAGGTCATGTAACTCTATGATAATTTATTATGGAGTTATTCAATACTTATGCAGCTACTGGGAGCAAGAACCACTGGGCCTAGGGTTATGAAATTTTAAATATGAATAGGTCATAAAAAAGGAGCGGACCCTTTTTGTGGCAAGCATATGGTTGGGGTCATAGTGTTTCACAAATACAGTTTCTAGTTTATTTCTACACTCGTATTCAAACCAGTCTAATTTGGATAATAGCTTCCTTTAACATACTCACAGCTTATTTTCGAGCTTCCGGTGGTACGTTGAAATTATTTACATACGCAGATCAGGTTTTGTGCCAAAGAAAGTGTTTATGTTTGCGTCTACAGAGAATATTAAACAACCAATTGCACCATGAGCAGTGGTCAGAGACAAAACAGATAAAGAAAGTTTGTGAAATAAATCAATCAAACTTCCTGTTTAATCGTAATGGCAGCCCCCATATGGAGGTAAAGGTGGAGAAATCGAAACGATGGTTTTCTGAAGCAACATATGCAACATCATCTACATTTTCTATTGAATGTCCGGCCATAAGAGCTTGCCCAGCGGGTGAGTGGCCAAAAGGGCCCGCTTGCTTTACTCACTATAAATAGACTTATTACTGAGTTAAAAATGAAACCGGAAGCCAGAAACCAAAATTGAGATCATGAAGAAGAAACAGGGATGATGAACCGCATTAGGGTTCAATATATTTTCTAACATCCAAGTACAGATCCAAGTAATTTAGTAAAGTAAAGGTTCAAAAGCTCATCATCAAAGTTACAGATGTTTACATTCACATAAGTCACATTTTCTAGGAGGGCATTCCACAGTACAATGGCCAGTGGAACTGGAAAGCTGGAGTTGTTATATCAATCCTTACAAGTATGAATTTGTAGAAAAATCATAGAATTGTAGTATGGGAAACGAGAATACATGTGTTCAAAGCAACATTTGGACTTTTGCAGCATACTGAAACCATATGACTAAGACTACTCATTTTAACTAGATTGTTATCAGTTTTAGCCCTTATCCCACCTTTTTATTGCCAATTAACCTGGTGGTCTCTTCCCAAAAGTGAAAGGATATTGCTGTGACTACACTGACTGACTGAGCAGAGCTATTGACAAAAGTTATACAAATAAAAAAATTCCTTACTTTGAATTTCAGCTTATATGAAGACTGCTGTTGGGAAGTGCCTTTGATTTAACAATGCATGCATTTTTGAAGACAGGCACACTAGGAGCAGGCAAGGAGAAACCTGCCGCAGGATCATCTAAAGAAGATAAAGACAAGAAAAAACATGTTCCTTGGGTAGAAAAATAGTGAGTATCTTCTAGAACTTTCAGGCTTTATACTCTGACATTGTTGTCTGTCATTACAGGAATCATAGCAGTGAATGGTTGTTGCCCAGGCAGTGTCTTATTGAATGGCACATGGGTGTTAGTTTAAACATACATATATTGTAAATATTGCGATGCTCGTCAGAAGAAATACTTGTGTTTTAAAGTACTCAGCAGCACATTTCTCTAGCACTACCGATAACAGTATTTCTTCTGACGAGCATTGCAATATTTACAATATATGTATGTTTAAACAAACTCCCATGTTGCCATTCAATAAGACACTGCTGGGCAACAGCCATTCACTACTATGATTAAGTTTGTATTTGGCGGTCACTTTATTTTGCCGATATTGGCGGAAAAGAAGAAAACCGCCAAATTAAAATACCGCCAATTAAAATTGATGATCGTAAAAAAAATCACTACCATTGACATATGATATTTTCCCTCTACCATAAAGCCAAAGCCAGTACACATCACAATAAATGAGAACAAAAGAAGACCTCATTGCAAACAACAAGAGGGAGAACACAGAGTCTGATAATGCTTATTAGACATGCTATACTAATTAGTACCTAAGCCAACTTGATTGAAATAATATTTTGTTCACATTCTATTGACATACAATCAAGCCAAGCTGATTACATCAGAAGCAACACACAGGTACCTATCACGAAATAACAGAAGGAATTGAACTGTATTAACCATGAGCCTGTAGAGCTCGGACTCGAGTGGCCCATGATTTTATGATGTCAGCAGACATTGTAAATCGTATTTTTTTTTTTTTTTTCAGAAATCACAAATCCGCCAACATTAAAGTCCGCAAAAAGGTCCATTTATAAAAACCGCCAAATTTTGCTATCGCCAAATATAAGTGTTTTACAGTATTGCTAAATTGATATATTCTGATAGGTTAGGCCAAACAAAAAAATGTCTTGTTTCTGGAAATCCGGAAACGTCACCAAAAAAATAGGGCGGTAGGTAGGAAATTTTTTTTTTAGACAATTTTTCTAAACCTTCTCCAAACATTTTGCGCTAGATGCTAATAGGTTTTAGCGTGTAATTTGTTAGTCTTTTCAGCTGTTGAACTAGCCTAGAGGTTTCATGCCTGCAGAAGCCCAGAGGACCTCATGGAAGATTATAATATAGGATTTCTCAATGTAAATCGCCAGCAATGATGACGCCATCTTGATGAAAGACACGATTGCAGTAATGGCGGTATGCGCCGTTTGGCTCACTGGCTTACGCCACGGGACTTGTATAAAAACTGGGACTACCGAACTGGAACTACCGACAAAAACGAAGGTTGCAGATTTTTACTGATAGCGAGGCGCCTTAAAAAATTTCGAGTCGGGTCCAAAAAAAGGGGTCGGTCGGGTTTCTGGAAACAAGACATTTTTTTTGTTTGGCCTTATTGCGACCAGTACAGCTATAAGAGACTTGATACATTCTTTAAAGTTGTATTTCTGCTCAGAATGACCCCTTCCACTGTCTTCGTCTCCTATAATTACTTTAAACTTACATCTTATACAAATTCAGAACACATTTAGGCATGTCAGGATTTAGGCATGTGGATTTGCATCTGTTGGAAGTAAGGTATACACCAAAGAAAGGAAAATAGTAGAATCTGTATAATTGTGTGTTCAGAATATGTTATGAAATACACAACACTGGTCACATCCTCTAGCAATGAACTGTGCAAAACTCTAATTTTCAAGATGACTAAATGAACTCAGAGCATGTGTATAAGATGTGTAAACCAAGCTGAGCAGGGCAGAAAATAAATTGTTGTTCTTGTAAAAGAGTCCTTTGATGATTAGAAATCAGAGATACATGTAGAATAGGCTCACTGGGATAAAAATTATGATGAAAAATCTGAAATATAAGTAAAAATACTGCTTTCAATGCTTCATATTTATATACTATTGCCTAAGTTGTCATGTATGTGTACATTGTGCATCATCACATTCAAACTTATATATCTATTATTATCCTTTTTTGATTTGGAATGTTTGCAGAATAACATTTGAATCATTAAGTCTAGTTAAGTTTGTTACTTATTTTCATTTAGAGTTTCTAGATGTAAACTGTTTGCGGAGGCTTACCGGGCCATGGCATTAGAGTCACTGAGTTTGTGTATTACAGCTAGCTGCAGTGTATAAATGATGTTCTCTGGCACATTTGACCCTGTATTCTTTGTGTTTGTTTATTACAGCCGGCCGCGGTGTGTAGATGATGTGGCCTAGTGTTATATTCTTTGTGTTTGTTTATTACAGCTGGCCGTGGTGTGTAGGTGATGTGGCCTAGTGTTATATTCTTTGTGTTTGTTTATTTCAGCCGGCCGCGGTGTGTAGATGATGTGGCGTACCAGGAAGAAGTTGTGGCAGTGTTAAAGAAATCACTTCAAGGATCAGATGTTAGTATTGCTGAAAGACAAGATCTAGTCAGGAATGCTAGGGCATTGGAAGGCAAAGGTTGCTGACTTATATTCATAATAATATTATGAATGTAAGTCTGAAACCTTTGACCCTTTGAAACCTACATGTAAGACCACAAAGCTTTGAGAAACTGTTATCTTTATGTGTATAATATTCACAAAGATAAAGGTTTCTCAAAGCTGTGTGGTCTTAGGGGCAGTTGGTGTCAGAGGCCCATTGTCTCTTTGCATATGTAAGACAGAGCCTATCAGTCTCTCTTCATTGCCTTTAACCTCCCTGATTTGAAAAAAGTACCCATTTACTGATGAGTTGACAAAGAGTTTTTCAGTCTCCGGCTGGCCGAATAAGGTTTCAAACTCATGACCTTCTGCACCTTAGGTGAGTGCCTCAAAACTACTCAGCCACAGCTCTCTCTCTGTAATTACATGTAACTATTTCCTTTAAATTGATTTACTAAGGCAACTAAGATTAGAATCTAGGACGAACAGCTTTAACAGGGCTCCAGATAAGGATTTTTGGTTAATTCGGTATTACCCACTAATTGTTTTGTTAATTGGGTATTCTGAATTTATTTGGGTAATGCAACTTACATTACCCACTGATTTTGCTTTTAATTTGGTATTCTGATTTTTATTTGGTAAAATTTGGAATTAGCAAAAATGCTGCAATCTTAACATTTTGCATCACCATGATTTTGCATAGGTACCTATCTGTATATGTAGTCAACACACAGACCAGCCTCTGAATAAAAAATCATTATAGAAATCAGTCTCAGAAAACACTTTTGTAGACCAAGATTTGACAGTCCAAGATCTGTGTTTTCACTAACAATGTAAATCCTGGACAGGCTGACCTGTAAGAACAGTGTTTTCTTGCTTCTATATTAAAGTTCAGCCCCTTTCACTAACGCTGAATTTGGTGTCTTGGGATGCGAAAAATCTGGCCCAGATGCATATAATTAGCACCCGAAGAGAGAGACTAGACTTCTTTAAAATTTTCAATAAGTCAGAATTTAACTTTCAAAGAAGCCACATGTTGATCAAACCTTGGATAGAACAACAGAGGCTTGTTAATTGGTGCCAATAATCAGTAAATCAACCTGTCATTACACATGACGTAACGCAAATCGTCATAGGCTCGAGTCTCTTAATCACCAATAACTGAACCTTGATCAGGCAGTCTTTGATCAGTATGAAGCAAAGAACAAATTGTGTCAACACTATATGGCTGTATTAGTTTTACCGTGTCGTGACGACAGTCTGTTCATCGCTTCGTGTTGATTGAATATCTGTGTCATAATCACTATTATAGGAGCTAGCCAGAAAATTTAAATTATTATGCACTTTTAATGCTGTGATTCCGACTAAAGGATCCGGGTTCCCCCAAGGAAAATTTAGAATTTCAGGATGCCTGTCGAAGTTCTGAGCCTTTTCCTGGACTCTTGCTCTATTTCCTGACTTTTGTTTTCCACTCGTGCGTGATGTGCGTAATGGGCGTTATGCCTAAGCATTAGACCAGTTTTTACTTGCAAAATGCAAACTGTAACATAAATTTGCTATGCACTGTCATCGGATATAGTAATTCTACACCATTAGAAGGCAGATTAAATTCCCGGAAACCGGCGATTTTTAGATTTCGGTTCGTTCACTTTAAGATTCTTTCCCGCCAATTTTTCAGCATGTTTTCCGCCATTTCTTGCTCACCATGTACAGAACGAGTGCCAGTGTATCTATAAATAACACTGCGGTAAATCTGTGAGGTCAACACAGACAGTTGAACATGCGGCATAGGAATTACACCTGACTCTTTTGTTTACACATGACAGCCTTGGATAACACAGTCATTACGCTTCTGTTTTTTTGGGTCATTGCGTACCGGGAATTTTGTCTGCGTATTGGTACTCTTTAATACAGGGATAGGTCAGTTGTGTTTTTCAATTATTTAATTGGGTATTTACGCAAATACGCTGCTTATCTGGAGCACTGGTTTTAACAAGCCAAAGTTTCAGCCTTTCTGGAAGTGTGTACTGTAAAATATGCTGGAGCAACAGAACCCCCAGCTACAATGGTGGGGGACAAATCTGAGGATACTAGCATGGTTCCAGAGAGGGTGCCACCACATATGTTTTTAAGAAAAAATCTAGAAGTGAGAATGACATTTTCTTTTGCTAACCCTAACCCTATAAACCTCTGAACCCATATTCCATTATTTCAGCTTCCTAACTTGTTGTTCTATGGACCACCTGGAACTGGAAAAACATCAACTATACTAGCCGCCTCAAGAGAACTCTTCGGGTAATGTTACATAGCAGAGAGCAGGAGATAATTTTCTGATGAATGTCTGATCCTCTGGAAAACATAAGTTCTGGCCGCTATACCAATCAGGGCAAACAACATGTGTTTAAAGTGCAACAAAAACTTCTTAATCACTGTTAAAGCTTGCTTTATCTGCCATATTTATTGAGTTATAAGACAGGTATTTTTTTATGCCCCTTTCGTCATATGATGCGGGAGGCATATAGTGTTTTGGTTGTGCACGTTATTACGTACGTATGTCTGTCTGTCTGTACGTACATGATCCTGTTAGCCTCAGGTTATCATTTTTGTAAGAGGTAGATTTCAGGGTTCCTATTATTATAGCAACTTTAAATTTTGTATGAGGATATATATCAATAAGTACAACAGGAATACAAAAGAATCAGGGTATGATGATCCATATGTCACGGTCCACTGACTTTGGACTTAGGCTAATTTTGCAAGGTTAAGATTTTGTAAAAGGTAGATTTCAGGATTCCTATTATTGTAGCGCCTTGAAATTTTGTATGAGGTTTTATGTCTATAAGTACAGTACACGCAACGTGGAGACTTGATCAGACACGCTCTCGCGAGAAATTTTAATCTTTTCCACGAAAGTTTAGTGGGGTTTTTGCGTGTGAAATGCGTGGGAGATGCGAGACACTCGCGAGATGCGTGACGTTAAACTCGCGAGAAAACAATTTCTTTTCACGCGAGACACGCAACTTTCGAGAGAAAGGATTAACTCCATGTATGCTCAGGTGAGTCATCGGCGTCAAACTTAATCACGCGTGACGCGTGTTTTCGAGTGGAAAGGATTAACGATTCCTATCAATTTCACAGGTTATTATATGTTGTACAGGTAATTCATTTATATTTTTACTTTGAGCCTAAAAAAAGTTGTGATTCCGGTTTCCAACCGACTGGTCTTTTTTGGCGCCGACTAAAAAATTTTTAGCGGCAAAAATTACGATCGGCAATTTCAGCCATTCCAGAAATAACCGAACAAATAGACGGCATAAACCGCTCACGCTATGACGCGTAAAGCATACCAGTTTGTCGCATAGTATACAATACTGCGCAGGCTGATCCTCATATTTACTATCAGCGTATGGAATAAGATTCCTTTCACCATTTTGTGCTCTGAGCGGCGTCCTTTGATGTCAAGGCACGAGACTGACCTATAAACGTGCTGTGTTTACGTATTTCAACAAATGCTACCGTCTTCACATTTTATTACGGCAAAGGCCCTGAATGCGTTCAGTCACCTCTAAATATGAATACATATATATTATGTTTATTAGTCCGAATACTTTGAGAATTTTTCGCGCAGCAGAATCAGTTTCTTTTTTCATATAGATAATGTGATTTTGCAACGCGGAGATCGGAATAAAAAACAAACTTCTCACCTCTTATTTTTCATTCATTTTGATGCATTTTTAAAATCCAAACACTTTGACTATTGATCCACGACGCAAAATCATATTTTCTCTATTTTCTTGAGGATGCAGCTGTGACGTATTTTTTTTTAGCTGTCAAACCAACAGGTTTACAAATTTGCATATTTCAGCGAGTGGTTAAGCGGACGTCAATCACCTCTGAGACAGCCCATTTGCTAATCAAGTCATTGTTGTCGCGTGCGCTTTTAATGGAAACTTGACAGCTCTTACATCAGAAAGTTTATATTGGTTAATAAGTAAACATTTCGGCACGTGCCACTATCGGTATAGCTTTGAGTTCAAAAGCCGATCGAAACGCTTTGATCTTTGTGACTGTTTTGACATGGATTGGGCTATTATCGGTGGCGGCTGAGCGAAAATTTTTGTCTGTGTCATCATTCTAGAATTTTGCTACTAAGTAACCTATTAACAATATTCTTTCAAACATAAGCCTCTCTAATTAACTCGCTGCGTAATTGCAACAAAATTACGCTGATCATGATTGTTTATCAACACATCCTTAATTCGTAACGGTCAAACAATACTTGCGTTGAGGATGCGATCAATTAGGTTATTCACGCACGCTTACAATGTATTAATTGAACCGTTATCAGCGTCGAAAAAAAATGCATTGCGAATCGTAAAGGTATATGTATAGAAACTTGCATAAATACTGTTCATGTACATTGTACCTACCTGGACAAAATTCCACGCGTGATGCGAGAAAGTTTCTCGCATACATCACTCTATGAATTTCACGCGAGATGCGAGGAATTTCCTTGCGTGGAACGTGGCGATTTTCAAACACGCGAGGAAGTTTAGTGTGAAATGCGTGAGAGTTGCGAGAGAATCTCGTGGATTTTAATCCCTTCCTCGCGATTTTAAGTGTCACGCGAGAGCGTGTCAGATCAAGTCTTCACGTTGGGTGTACTGTACATCAGGAATATACAAGATTTTGGGCAGAATGATTCATATGTCACGGTCCACTGACTTTGGACTTAGGCTAATTTTGGAAGGTTAAGATTTTTGTAAGAGGTAGATATACGGGTTCCTTTTATTGTAGCAAACTGAAATTTTGTATGAGGATAGATATCTGTAAGTACAACAGGAATATACAAGAATCAGGTCATGATGATCCATATGTCACGGTCCACTGACTTCGGACTTGAGCCAAATTTGCATTTTTTTTAAGAGGTATATTTTAGAGTTCCTATTATTTTAGCAACTTGAAATTATGTATGAGGATTAATATCTATAAGTACAACAGGAATTTACAAGAATCAGTATTCAGATCATGATGATCCATATGTCACGGTCCACTGACTTGGTTTCTAACCATATTCTGTAATACACAATATTTTCTATTTTGACCAGTGATTCTGAAACTGTATAAAGGGCTGGAGTTTGTGTCACATTTCAAAGTTTGGGCAATGCTTTGCCTAGTATGGCCTTTTATATTATACAAGTCGGCCTCTATAAACCTACTTATCCTACAAGTTACAGTACCTTAATCAAGGCACGGATTTACTCAAGGCACTAGGTGGGGACATCTGTGTACTATGGACACATTTCTAGTTCTCTCTTCAAAGCAAGCCCAAAATAATTATAAGACTAATGCAGATTTTTGGAATTGCTTTATAGGGGAAAAACCCATACTGTAGTGAATTACTTCATACTGATTTAGACATTTGTGTTCATTCAAGACAGGGGAAAATACCTCTGATTGTTGCAAAGTATACTTGTCTGCTTCTTTACACATAAACAGCAGAATAATGATATTTGCTGATCTCATAAAAATAAATGCTGTGATTTTAGATAGTTCCTGGCAGGTTTTCCAAATATGTATATCATTTTCTGGAGCACCAACAAAAACACATTTATTGTATAATGTATAAGCCCTGAAAGGCTTGTATTTTGGCAAACAAATGTTAAAATAGATTAAAAAAACATATCATACATAGCAGCATGCACTGTGATGAAAAATAAGCATTTAGCTTAATACATGGCTTGATGTCTGTGCATTATATCATGGAATGTACAATCCTAAAAAATCAAGATGTATGGCATCCTGGCATCCTTTCCTTCTTAAAAGCGGCCAACTCTTGAAGCAAAGAAAGAGGAGCAGATCCTTTCCTTTAAGAGAATATCTCAGTTTGGAAGAGCTACATTGTTCAGGGAAGCAAACAGGAAATCTGAAAAGATGTTTGCAGCAGAGCTCTAGATAACAGGGAGTATTAGATGATAATCAAGGATAATTTTTCTTATTTCTCAGCAAAACCATATGTTGTGAGGGGTCACAACATATGTTTTTATGCAGAATTAACAAAAATTATCCCTAATTATCACCAAATACTCCCTCTTATCTAGAGCTCTGTGCAGGTGTAAAATGAGGGAAATTCATTGACTTGTACCCATACAATTAAAATTGAACATGTTGAAAAGAAAATTACTTTAACAACTGAGACATCTTGACTGGCTTATGTACTATCAAATCATAGGCTGAAATGTTAATCTCATTACCCTGTCCAGCAGTGTGACAGAAAATTACTGACAGAGTAGTAAAACACGCTCAGCCTGCAGAGACTTGTCATTCTGTTCTTGGTATTTCTGTCCCATGTAAGCGTAATTATGGTACCATAGTCTAACCTTAACTCTGACCTTTCCCGTCTAAGAAATCTCTTAGATCTAGATCCATCTTGTTAGACAGATCTAGATCTTTGGGATTGTTTTAGTAGAGACGCCCCATTTTTCATAGCTGAATTACACAAGATTCTTAAACATATTTGCGTTTATTTGGAAGAATAAACTCCCATCTTATAATCGAGTAAAAAATATTGTATTTTCTGTAGGGATATGTTTAAGACACGAGTGTTAGAGCTGAATGCCTCAGATGAGAGAGGAATCAATGTGATCAGAGAAAAAGTGAAGACTTTCTCTCAACAGACTGCTAGTGGACACAGACCAGAGTAAGTATAGGGCTCAGCAGTATTTCAGTCATATCAGGCTGCTGGAAAAAGAGAGTAAATGTCACTGACAATCCTGTTTATGGGAAAAATTGCTGACTTAGTCCGAATTGAACTCTTTTTGTCAGGATTATGAGTCCAAATCTTGGTCAACACAGTCATACCATTGCACTTATAGTGATGGTCATGTAATATTCAATCATGTTTGGAGTTAATGTCAAGGTCAGCACGATATATTCAGCTTGTCATAATGTGCATTTTATTGTTTTTCTCCCACTAGTGGGGGAAGACCTACCAGTATAATTGTAATGATTTGTTAGTTAGAAGAAATTCATAAAATGGCAATAACTGAAAAAGTAGTGAAATGACTTGCCTTTCTTGTGTTCAACAAAGAAAAAAAAAAAGAGCAAAATATGTAAGAATATAGAAACGAATTTTATTTTTGTGGATTTTATCGATATGTAAACGCCGGCGAATCACTCACAAACTGAATAAAGCCCGGCTTTATGTTAAGTTTGTGAGTGATTCGCCGGTGTTTACACATCCATAAAATCCACAAAAATAGAATTCATTTCTTAAAATTCCAACTCGGCCATCTTTTTATCAAAATTGTCAGCTATAGTGAGTATCTTAGAAATCGCCGCCAAGAAAATAGTTCCAAGTAGTTCCAGATTTCTGTTGTTGGGGGTTTATCGAAGTATAAACGCTGTTTTCTGTTTGCTCTTGACCAATCAAATTGCGCTAAATTAGTATGAAGTTGAGTTGGAAATATAACTGAATATGTCAGTTTGGTATGCAACACATTGTCTTCAACTGATATAAGTATCACCTGGAAATTTCAAAGTGTAAAGATAGATATGCAGCAGAATTTGTTCTCAGGTTTGGAAAATTTTACAGAATATGAGGGTGCATCTGTGAGGCCTTCAACAGAGCAAAGACTGTTATGTAGTATAATTATAAGGCTGTCATAGATTGTTAATATAGATGCAGGTAGAACTAGGTAATATGGTACAAGTGTGTGTATTTTCAGTGGAAGGCCATGTCCACCATTTAAGATAGTGATTCTTGATGAAGCTGATTCCATGACTAACCCAGCTCAGGTGAGTTCTGAAGCTCCTTTAAATTCTCCATGAACAATATATTATTCACCTGAACAAAAGTTCAGAAAGAGCTATTGTTGTCACCCTGGCATTGATGTCAGTGTTCGTCTGGGCTTACTGATTGGACGTTTTCGTGTAAATATTTTAAACAGGCCACATCTCCATAACCCATGAATGGACTTTTGATACTTTCACTGTAGTTAGGTATTGGTCAAGATTTAACAGAATACCACCGCCATCCCTCTCACTGACCGTGAGGTTAACGTCATGGTCTGAGAAAATTGATTTTTTGTCCGCTTTTGGGTGTATGTAAAGATCCATGTCTCCTTAATCCATGAATGGACTCTTTTTTACATTTCCATTGTAGTAGAATATTGTGCCAAAGTTTTACAGAGTATCACCCTCAATTCCACTCAGTGATCCTGAAGTCAAGACCATGGACTTAGAAAATTCAGGTTGTGTTTAAGCCTTTTAATGGCATACTGTTTCATAATGCTCGGATGGATTTAGTTTATACATGTACTTGAGTATATGTTAGCTACTGGTTTGACTTTTTACAGAAAAACTAGACCTGTCCAGCTCTACTGGGGTCAAGGTCATGGACTTAGAAGATGAAAAATTGAATCGTGTCAGAGTCAGAGATGTGTTTTATTTTTCATTTTTTTGTCACATTTTTGGAAGTTTGGAAAAATAGGTTTACGCATTACATTGTCATTAAGTTTTTATGTATGGAACAGTGTATCGTCAAACTGAATGATGAACATCATTTATACTGATATTTCAGCCTTACCATAAAGTATCTAATGTTGAAAATAAAGTTGCTGAGATAGTGATCTAAAAAAATTATTTCTACAAGAATCACTGTGGTTGAGATGTATTTTGGACATTTCAAGACTCAGTGTTGTATTATAAGACCCTGTATATTGTCTTCTGCAGGCAGCACTTAGGCGTACCATGGAGAAACAGTCCAAGACAACCCGCTTCTGTCTGATATGTAACTATGTCAGTCGTATCATAGAACCTATAGCTTCACGTTGTGCAAAGTTCCGGTTTAAACCTCTGGCAGAAGACATACTCACCCAGAGATTGAGAGGGATTTGTAAGCAGGAAAATATCAGCTGTGATGAGGAGGTATGACTGAGAACCATTAAGGGTCATCTTAGATTTCAGTGGAATAGATAAGAATGGGTAGCTTAGATCATTTAGCTATAATTTTCTTATGTTTTTAAACATGAATCATCTTGCGGAGATGGTTATAATGAGGGGTCATAACATGTTTTAGTCGAGAAAGAAACAGATTATCCCAGAATCTCAAAAGGCCACCTTATTTGGAGGTTTTAGCAATCACACACAAATAGGTGCTAATAGCATATGGGAACAACAAAGTCTCTGAACAGTCTGTGTATCCAGTCTGATTAGAGTTGCTGTTTTGCACACTCCATATATGAACGAGGGTGAATCTACATGTATAGAACAAAGGCTGTCTCAGCTGTTTGCACATATGCCAGCAACATTTTTGTGTGACAAATCGTTGTCCCAACTGCTTTATAAAGCAAGAGCGACATAGGGATCATCGTCAGGCATGGTTATTATCAGCAGTGTCTACCAAAAACATTTACCTCCCTTTCTGAGAGACTGAAACACATTTTGTGATATAACTTCATACAAGCATACATGATGACATTGGCTCCTCAACAACGGTGTCATCAGAAATAGCCAGAATTACATCTAGCCACTGTGTTTAGGTTTTTATGCAGAGACTGCAAAACAGAAATTCAGCTCAGCCAACATTATTGCTGACTTCAACCTTCTATAAAATTGTCTGTTTCTGGCGTAAAAGGTAGTTCTTATTAGCCATGCTAAATGGGTTATCACATTACTGGTCACTGGGATTTCACTTTGTTTCTAGATTAAACTGTCTCAGAACTTACTTAAGTCTTAGTATCTATTATGTAATTTTATTTTATTCAGAGTGGACTTAATTTATAATTAATAGGAAAACCCGGCGGTCCCTAATAAACATTGCTTGAATGTTAGTTCTATAACACATTTATCTATAGATTAGCAGTAAATTTTTTGACTCAGCAAATGTGCATGCTTACTAAACTGTAGGGCCTGAAGGCATTACTGTACACATCAGAAGGAGATTTGAGAAAAGCCATCACATTTCTACAGAGTGCATCAAGACTGAAGGCAGAAGATACCATCACACAGGCAGATATATTTGAAATAGCAGGGGTAGGTCTATTTTTGTAAGGTCACGATGATAGTTTTAATATTAAACTTTTGGGCTGTTTTATTGCCTTTTAAAACACACATAGTGGCTCATTGAATCAGTTCTGTTATTGAGACACAGCATAATTTATTGCAGAAATAATTACATTCCCTTTCATTTTCTTTAGATGAACCTATTTCGCTGAAACAGTGTTCTTACTTCCATGAACAACATTCGGTCACACAACGTTGTTGATACGCAATGTCACATGTAACTTCTATTTGATGTCACGTCATGGTGACGGCTGTTTAACGTAAAGGACTTACCTGTTAGTTAGTGACAGTTTTTTTGTCATATATTTTACAAATGTTGCTCTTAAAAATCGAAAATGATGCTCAAAATAAATTTAAATTTAAATGCAATTATAAGAGACAAATTTCATTTTTTCGAAGTTCTTGGAAGTATGAACACAAAGGGCCATGTGCAAAGTTAACGTGAACGCCCTTTGGGCATCACTTACTTCGCACATGACCCATTATGTTCATACTTCAGTGAACATTGGAAAAATGAAATTTATTTCTTGAATAACTCCAGCTAGCATAATTTATTTCTTAAATTTATCCTTATCTGGATCCCAGCTTTTAAATATTGTTCTTGAAAATTTGGTGCATTCTGACTGTCAGACACAGAAATGATTTTAGTGAAACTGATGGGATGCCATCTACATGGACTTGGGGCATGTCTCAAGATATGTAAAAATAATTAGTTATGTTTTTTTTTAATGAATTGAAAGAACTATCTTGTCCTGGAGTAATTCTTGTTACTGAATTGTTTCTATTTGTACTCTGTCTTTAACAGCCAAAAATATCTGGCACAAGCTAATGGAGTAGTGATTTGTATAATGATAAGTTTTTATATATATGAACATGTGCACTGTGAGTTGTGCCTCAGCCTGGCTGTATGCATGCTGCTGCCTGTTAGAAAAGTGTAAAGAATATGGCTTTTCTCCTGCTGCAAAAGCTGAGTATTCATCAGAATATTTAGTTGGTTGCAATAGAAATATACATGTTTAACAAAATGGTGTACTTAGCCACTGAATTAGTCAACTCTCAGTATATCAAACAGTGATTTCTGACAGTACCCTCTTATGTCAAAAAATAATTAGGACACATTTCCTGTCTGTATTTACCTTTCAACTCTTTTTATCTGAAACTACTGATATATCAAAGTAAATTTTCTGGGTCCAGAAAATTGACTTCGAGATTTCAGTACTTTGGGATGAACTTCGACTTTGAAAAATCGAGAGTTAACTGTATATCTCAGAATCATCATATTGCATACTGATCTATCTGCAGCCATAGTATAATATGAACAGAAATGTTTTGTGGGACCTGAATAAAGCAAAAATCAGGATTAACATTACTGTGAATATTAAAGACTCAGACCAGCCTGTTACAGTTTGAAGTCTAGCTAGAGCCTATATTTTGTGCCTGTATGTTCATCAGTGCCAGTCTCTATGTTGTGTGAGAACTGTGACGGCGTTATTAGAGTATATCGGTGTGAAGTCTGGTCTGAGCATTTGTTGTTCTGTGTTCACATACACTTTAAGCACCTTTTATGAATATCAGGGTTTATTTGTAAATTATTCCACCCTTTCTAAAACAGCAAACTTTAGCATGAAGTTTTTGTCTCGCCTGCAAAGCAGAAGAGAGACATAGGTATTGCTTTTCCTGTGTAGGCGGCGGCGGCGGCGTGAACTTTCATCGGGTTTTTGCGTTTAGGTCAGTTTCACAAAGCGCTGACAGGCGAGACACCGCATTCCGCAGAATTCTTGTTTGGTAATGTGCAAGGTGTACACTGGCAAGGGTGGAGTGAAATAATTGATGGCTTGTTCCATCTGAATGGGAGATAATCCATTTGCTACTGCTCGCGTATTATCTCCACATACATATCAACAAACCATAGTATATAACTGATATTCAACTGTTTATTCACCAGGTGGTGCCAGATGATGTAATAGACCATTTACTAACTGTGTGCCACTCCAACTCCTATGAAAAATTACAGTCAGCTGTTCAGGTAAGGCTGTTGGATCATGTGGAATATTGTGGTAATGTTATTCAGTTGATGACTTCGGTTGACAAACCTCAAATGATATTTGTAGATCTCAGCCTTTGGCTTCAGTGAATATATAAATCCTGGTATCAGCTTATCAGAAGTCAGAAATCAATTTGTCTTATGACAGTTGATGAGGAAAATTGTGTTTTTGAGAAAGAAACATGTTCATGGTTCATTAATAGCAAAGTAAACTTTATATATGGAGTAAGTTGTCACAGATTTATTTATTTGGGTTCATAAATGGAACCTTAAAAAAAAATCTAATTCAACATACAGTCAAGCTTTGTTGGCTCAAACTATCAGGGATCCTTGTAAAATGTTCAAACCATGGGAAGCTCAGGTTATCGAAACTGATTTGTAAAAATGAAGATGACCAGTTTGGCTAATGTTAACATGAAGGCTGCTTGACAGAAGTATGAAAATAGGGACAATAGAATGTTCCAGTATGATATTTAGTTTTGCATGCATTAATCCTTTAGGTTTCCAAGTGCTGAAGGTGATATACAAACCCAGGTAAAGTTTCTGATGGATTTAAATTCAAACTTAATTCATTCCAGCCTGACAGAGATACTGGTCAAGCCATTACTGCTTAGAGCTTCTTGGCAGTTGAAAAGTATGGCATCATAATTTTAGCAGTGGATGTAATTTTAAATACTGTACAAATGTAATATGAGCCGCGACACGAGAAAACCAACAAAGTGGTTTTGCGCCCAGCGATGACTCAGATCAGCCTGGGCATTGGCCCAGTCTGACCAGACTTCGCTAAAGGCTTTTAAAAAGGGTAACTAAGGGTCTAAGCTACCTCCATGCAGACAGCAAAGATTGATAAGACTGGGTGGATGCCCAGGCTGATCTGAGTCGGCGCTGGGCACACAACCACTTTGTCGCTTTTCTGGTATTGTCTCTCATGTCAAGTTATATGGTCGGAACAGCGATCATAATTCAAACAGTTTATGGTATTTCAGCTATTTTACTAGCAGCCATTGAAGGTTTACTGACTTCTTTGGAACACACTGAGACAATTGTTATGACTCAATTGTTAAAAAAAATGTATAACAATTTGTGAAAGATGATTTTTGTATTTTAGGAACTAATAAATGAAGGACATGCTGGGTCTCAGTTGATACTACAGATACATGATAAAATAGTCCAGTTAGACGAACTTGGAGATACCCAGAAGTCTGTTATTATGGAAAAACTGGCTGTAAGTAATAGTTCAGTTGTCAACTTAAAGTGAAACGAACTTCTAGCTCTTAAAAAGGATGCAAAGATTACAGTAGCTTATTGCCCGATACATGTCTTTATTTTGGACCCCAGATAGCTCAGTGGATTAAGTGCTGGCCAGCTGATCTAGTGGTCCTGGGTTCCTACTGGAAACGGAAATCTTTTCAACCTTAAACAAGGATCCATTGCACTCAGCTTTTTAGCTCACCTGAGCCTTTAGGCTCATAGGTGAGCTTATAGTATAGCCAGGCATCTGTCGTCCGTCCCTCCGTCGTCAACATTTTCAAACATCTTCTCCTCTGAAACCACAGGGCCGATTGAAGCCATATTTCATGTGGAGCCTACCTAAGTCGGGGGAACGAAAGTTTGTTCCGGGTATCTCGGTCACATGACCAAGATGGCCGCCACGCCCATATATGGTAAAAACCCTTCAAAATCTTCTTCTCCAGAACCAAAAGGCCTATGATCTTGAAACTTGGTATGTAGCATCGAGCATGCCGGCCCATCATAGTTTGTACAAATCATGACCTTGCGTTGACCTTGAATTAATTTACGACATGGTCAACTTTGGTACGTTAGGCTTTTATATGGGAAAACGCTTAAGCAGTGGATTCTCAGAAACTATTTAAGTTTTAGGAACAATACTTGGTATACATGGTCGACTAAATGACCAGATGAAGATATATGTCACTAAAGGTCAAGGTCATTCCGTCGGACCATCCGTCGTCAAGATTTTCAAACATCTCCTCTGAAACCACTGGGCCGATTGAAGCCAAATTTCATATGGAGTCTCAGTGGGATGGGGGAACGAAAGTTTTGCCCGGGGTCTGGGTCACATGACCGAGATGGCCGCCATGCCCATATATGGTAAAAACCCTTCTTCTTGGTATGTAGCATCGGGCATGTGGGCCCATCATAGTATATGCAAATCATGACCTTGCGTTGACTTTGATCTAATTTACGGCATGGTCAACTTTGGTACGTTAGGCTTTTATATGGGAAAATGCTTAAACAGGGGATTTCTCAGAAAATATTTAAGTCTAAGGTACAATACTTGGTATACATGGTCGACTAAATGACCAGATGAAGATATTATGTCACTACAAGTCAAGGTCATTCTGTCGGACCATCCGTCGTCAAGATTTTCGAACATCTTCTCCTCTGAAACCACTGGGCCGATTGCAGCCAAATTTCATATGGAGTCTCAGTGGGATAGGGGAACGAAATTTTATACCCAAGGTCGGGGTCACATGACCAAGATGGCCGCCATGCCCATATATGGTAAAAACCCTTCAAAAATCTTCTTCTCCAGAACCAAAAGATCTATGACCTTGAAACTTGGTATGTAGCATCGGGCATGCGGGCCCAACATAGTATATACAAATGACGACCTTGCATTGACTTTGATTTAATTTACGGCATGGTCAACTTTGGTATGTCAGGCTTTTGTATGGGAAAACGCTTAAACAGTGGATTTCTCAGAAACTATTTAAGTCTAAGGTACAATACTTGGTATACATGGTCGACTAAATGACCAGATGAAGATATATGTCACTAAAGGTCAAGGTCATTCCGTCGGACCATCCATCGTCACAATTTTCAAACATCTTCTCCTCTGAAACCACTGGGCCGACTGAAGCCAAATTTCATATGGAGTCTCAGTGGGATGGGGGAACGAAAGTTTGAACCCGGGGTCTGGGTCACATGACCAGGATGGCCGCCATGCCAATATATGGTAAAAAAAATTCAAAAATCTTCTTCTCCAGAACTAAAAGGCCTATGACCTTGAAACTTGGTATGTAGCTTTGGGCATGTGGGCCCATCATAGTTTATACAAATGATGCCCTTGCGTTGACCTTGACCTAATTTACGACATGGTCAACTTTGGTATGTTAGGCTTTTATATGGGAAAACGCTTATATAGTGGATTTCTCAGAAACTATTTAAGTCTAAGGTACAATATGTGGTATATATGGTCAACTAAATGACCAGAGGAAGATATTATGTCACTGAAGGTCAAAGTCATTTTGTCGGTCTGTCCGTCATCAAGTTTCAAACATCTTCTCCTCTGAAACCACTTGGGAGATTGAAGCCAAATTTCATATGGTGTCTCAGTGGGATAGGCGAACTAAAGTTTATACCGGGGGGCTGGGCTACATTACCAAGATGGCCACCATGCCCATATATGGTAAAAACCCTTCAAAAATCTTCTTCTCTAGAACCAAAAGGCCTATGACCTTGAAACTTGGTATGTAGCATCGGGCATGCTGGCCCATCATAGTTTATACAAATCATGACCATGCGTTGACCTTGAATTAATTTACGACATGGTCAACTTTGGTACGTTAGGCTTTTATATGGGAAAACGCTTTTACAGTGGATTTCTCAGAAACTATTTAAGTCTAAGGTACAATACATGGTATATATGGTCAACTAAATGACCAGATGAAGATATTATGTCACTGAAGGTCAAGGTCATTTTGTCGGTCTGTCCGTCATCAAGATTTTCAAAACATCTACTCCTCTGAAACCACTGGTCTGATTGAAGCAAAATTTCATATGGAGTCTAAGTGTGATCAGGGAATAAAAGTTTGTTCTCAGGGTCTTGACCAAGATGGCCGCCATGCCCGTATATGGTAAAAACCCTTCAAAATCTTCTTCTCCAGAACCAAAAGGTGTATGACCTTGAAACTTGGTATGTAGCTTTGGGCACTCAAGCCCATCATAGTTTATACAAATGATCATGCGTTGACCTTGACCTAATTTATGACACTGTCAACTTTGGTACATTATTTAGTCTTTTATATGGGAAAATGCTTAAACAGTGGATTTTTCAGAAACTATTTAAGTCTAAGGTGCAAAATTTGGAATATATAGGGTTGACTAAATGACCAGATGAAGATATTTTGTTGTTAAAGGTCAACATCATTCTTTGACTTTTGTACAAGGTTATTGAGATTCTGTCACCCGTCAACATTTTCAAACATCTTCTCAGTGGCCACTAGGGTCAATTGAAGCCATATTTCACATGGAGCTTCACCGGCTTAAAGGAACCAAAGTTTGTTCAGATGGTCTTGGTCACTTGACCAAGACGGCCACCATGCCCATATATGGTAAAAACTCTTCAAACGTCTTTTTATCGAGAACCGAAAGGCCTATAACCTTGAAACTTGGTACCGGTATGTAGCACTGGGCACTCAGGCCCATCATAGTTTATACAAATGATTACTATATTTCATAATGCTTTAATACTGGGTCAAAGGAATCAAAGTTTGTTCAGATGGTCATGGTCGTATGAACATGGTGGCCGCACACCCATTTATGATAAAAACCTTTCAGAAATCTTTGCCCAGTGACCTTGTGGCTTGGTATATAGAATTGGGACTCAACATTAATCCCCAAGGGAGGGGGCCCTGCCCTGGTGCTGTATACATGTATAAAAGCATGAAAATATATACCAGGACCAAGTGTCAGGTGAGCTACAGGACCATTGGTCCTCTGGTTGTTGTCTCCCTTCCCTCATCCTGATATGACTGAAATATACTGCTAAAATGCAACTAAAAACGCAAGAGATCTATCCATCCATGTCTCTTGCTCTATATATATGTGAATATAAATATAATAATTGATATAAGATTCTGACCTAGCTTTATTAGCCTGAAGACTTCAGGTTTATTGTTAACTACAACTAGAACTTGTCCATCTTTGGGTTTGATCTAGTCTGCATTGCTTCTCTGGTGAAATTTATATAGTGGTCTTTATTGCATTAGCTTAGACCAGGAGACTGTTTTAGTAGCAGTCTGAACTGGACTGTGATTGACATCTATATGCTAATAGTGTTGACAGCAAATACTGGACAAGAGCTAGATTTAAAACTGAGAACCACAGGTTTAGTTTGACATTGAACACACTATTTCAGTCACCTTGCTATACTTACACTTGCTGCTGACTTGCCTATATGAACCAATGCGGGGTGTGTTTTCACCTGCCACTCAAGGATTGTTGTCCCACATATCATAACATCAAACTGACATGCCTGATCAGTTTGATTAGACATCACAGCATTCAGTTTTTGTTCAGCTATGAATAATGGCAGTTAAGACAAAATGCCACCATTGAAATTATTCTATACCTATAGGTTTGTGTATTTTTCACTTTACAACTTTTAAATTTAAAGCGTATTTGGCTCTAAACGATTTCAATATAAGAATTGAAATGTTTAATACTTTAAGATGTTTATCAGATGACAAAGCTAGTGTTTGTCAGTAAAATCCTTCATGAAACACTTCATGCTTTGTCGAATTTTAACTCTTCCCACTAGCTTTATCTCCCATTGTATGTCAGCAAGCAAAACAGCGGTTCTTAAGTAATTTCTCAGGTGGCTGAAGTGATTTTGCTGTATTTTATACTTTAAACTGGGTTACAAAATCTTGTTTTTATACAGAGCAGATCTATGGGAAAGGAGGGGTGTCTATAAGGCTGTTTTCATGGCCACTACCGATTTTCTTTAAACTTTGTAAACTCAGACTACTATGTGTTGGCTGTAATGTCATGCAATATCAAATCATTTGGTGAAGGTTTTTTTGATGTGTACGAGATGAAAGTGGGTGGGGTAATTCTGACTCGAAGAGGGTTCCGTTACAAAAATGCTAATATTTTTATTGCTACTTAGAACTGGAAGTCTACCATTTCATGACTCCTTATGAAATGCCAGATATAACAAATGATTAGAATACTTTTGTGAAATTTCTGCATGCAGTGCGTTTATACTCACTTGTATGACATACCTAAATTCTAGCCTTTTTTATTCTCCAACTTTACGCAAAACCACAACAGCTTTTTACACTCAAAGCTATTCCAGCGATATTTTGCAGTTATACAGTATATTAGATTGTTGTTCCAAAATTATGCCGATAATTTTCTACAATGAATATTTTCTGAGTTATCTGCCCCTAAAACCGTTTTTTTTTTTTTTCAAAATTATTACTCAGATTTTATATCCCCCGCCACATGTTAGTGGCAAGATATTTATACCCTCGTCATGCGAAGTATGTCAGGGGTATATAGTTTTTGTCATTCCGTCTGTTCGTCCGTCCGTCCGTCCGTCCGTCACCTTTTCGTCAAAGTTTTGCGTTAAATCTTTTGTGAATGCTCAGATTTCTTTAACCTTATATCAGATTCTCTTCAGATTTACTTTGTTATATCTCTGTAGCTTTACCTTTGATCTGAAATATCAAGGCACCTGGGTCAGGCCTCTGGGAGGAGGTTAGGGGTCAATAATCATGACTCAGGCATTTTCATTATGTCCAAGTTTTGTGTTATCCCTTTTCTAATTGTTCATATTTCTGTAACCACATGTCAGATTCTTTTCATATTTGATTCATGATATCTCTTGAGCATTACCTTCGATGTGAAGAGTCTTTGCCCCTGGTTCAGGCCCCTGGGTGGGGCCAAGTGTCAATAATTACGACTTAACAACTTTTCATTATGTTAAGGTTTGGGTTAAACCATTTTGATTGCATATATCTCTGTAAATGCATTGCAAATATCTTCCATATTGTATTCACTGTATCTCTATAGCATTACTGTTGATAGGGACTTTAGGGTCAGCCTCATGGGTGGGGCCAGATGTCAATAACTAGGACTCAGCCATTTGTATTTTTTGCTTGTTCTGATATATTTTAATGGAGTCTAGTGATGTATGACTTATTTTATTTTATACTAGTCTACTTTACATGGATGCTGCTGCTGCACTAAGGTCAAGTCACAGACTTTGAATTTGTTCCATTTACATTTCAATTTATTTTTTGTGTTAAAGTTTGCTTTCATTAGGCGGTGGCACTGGTTGGGGGTATACGTGAGCACCTGCTCACTTGCTCTAGTTTGTTTTCTGCTGTTTTGCTGTTTGTATTTCTGTTCATCTGTTGTACGTACATTTGTCTGCCTGTCTGAGTGTCCGTATGTCAGTCTGTCTATTCGTGAGACTTCGTTTCCTTTCGATACCTTGAGTATTTTTGATGGATTTTCTTCAAACATGACATGTGCACTTGTCTTGGGTCTTTACAAGCTGCAAAATACGTTACTTAGAGTATGTGTAATTAGAAGATACACTGGAAAAAACATGATACAATTCTGAGAAAATAAGCAAATACATTTGACAGAGGGCATTAGTTTTATTTTATTTTAAATATTACGAAGACTCACGGATAGACAGACTGACATACGGACAAACAGACAGGCAGACAAATGTACGTACAACAGATGAACAGAAATACATACAGCAGAAAACAAACTAGAGCATGTAAGCAGGGGCTCACGTATACCCGACCAGTGCCGCCGTCAAATGAAAGCAACATTTTAACCGAAAGTTAAATGCAAATGCTAATGGAACAAATTCTAAGTCTGTGACCTTGACCTTGAGTCAGCAGCAGCATCCATGTAAATGGTAAACAAATATCTAATAGAATTAGTCATGCATCACTAGACTTCATTTAAATATTTCAGAACAAGCAAAAAATAAAACAAATGGCTGAGTCCTAGTTATTGACCCCTGGCCCCACCCATGAGCCTGACCCTGAAGTCCCTATCAAAAACAGTGCTATAGCGATATCATGAATACAATATGGAAGATATTTGCAATGCATTTACAGAGATATATGCAATTAAAAAAGGTTTAACCCAAAGCTTTGACATAATGAAAAGGCAAAAGTCCTAATTATTGACCTTTGGTCCCACCCAGGGGCCTGATCCAGGGGCAAAAACTCTTCACATCAAAGGTAATGTTCATGAGATATCATTAACCAAATATGAAAAGAATCTGACCTGTGGTTACAGAAATATGAACAATTACAAAAGGTTTAACACAAACCTTTGACATAATGAAAATGCCTAAGTCATAATTATTGACCCGTGACCTCCTCCCAGGGGCCTGACCCAGGTGCCTTGATATTTCAGATCAAAGGTAAAGCTATAGAGATATAACAAAGTATATATGAAGAGAATCTGATATAAGGTTAAAGAAATGAGCATCCACAAAAGGTTTAACGCAAAACTTTGACGTAAAGTTGACGAACGACAGACGGACGGACAAACAGACGGAATGGCAAAAACTATATACCCCCTGACATACTTTGCATGTCGGGGTATAAATATCCCGCCACTAACATGTGGCGGGGGATATAAAATCTGAGTAATAATTTTGAAAAAAAAAAAAAAATAAAAGAAGCGGTTTTAAGGGGAGATAACTCAGAAAATATTCATTGTAGAAAATTATCGGCATAATTTTGGAACAACCATTTAATATACTGTATAACTGCAAAATATCATTGGAATAGCTTTTAGTGTAAAAAGCTGTTGTGGTTTTGCGTAAAGTTGGAGAATAAAAAAGGCTAAAATTTAGGTATGTCATACAAGTGAGTATAAACGCACTGCATGTAGAAATTTCACAAAAGTATTATAATCATTTGTTATATCTGGCATTGCATAAGGAGTCATAAAATGGTAGACTTCCAGTTCTAAGTAGCAATAAAAATATTAGCATTTTCTTAACAGAACCCTCTTAGGGTCAGAATTACCCCACCCACTTTCATCTCGTACACATCAAAAAAACTTTCACCAAATGGTTTGATATTGCATGACATTACAGCCAACACATAGTAGTCTGAGTTTACAAAGTTTAAAGAAAATCGGTAGTGGCCATGAAAACAGCCTTATAGACACCCCTCCTTTGCTCATTAGGAGCAGCTCTCAGTGAATGAACGTGTTACACTTTTGTCAGCTTGGCCCTGCTCAAGAAGACTTTGATGCATTTTTAGCTTATTCCCTGTATATAATTAAAGTATGGATATGAAATATTGCCAGTTAGGTAGTATATTTTCTGAAACAGGAAGCATATGATGTGTATTGGATAAACAATAATTGTGAGATATAGGATATGCTGATGTCTGTTCTCTTTATTTCACGAGAGAGGTGAACTTTTTACAAATCACAAATATAATGTATCCAGAGCTCCAGATAAGAGGGGTAGTGAGGATAATTATAAGATAATATTTCTTCTCCATGAAAACATATCTTGTGATCCCTCATTTGAACCATCTCATTGAGACAGTTCTAATTGAGACAGTTCTAATGAGAGGTCACAGGATATGTTTTCATGGGGAAATATAGAAAATTACCCCTTAATTATTCCTTCCTGTCACCCCTTCTTATCTGGAGCACTGAATTGTATCAAATAGTGCAAGTGCTTGTAAGCAACCCAGCCTACAGTGTCTGACTGCTGACCACACTCACTGTGTATGCCCTCTATTTCAGGTTGTGGATAAATGTCTGATGGATGGTGCCGATGAATTTCTACAATTGATGTCATTGTGTTCAATAATGATGCAACAGTTCTGTAAATAGTGTTCACAGCTGCTCCATAATCAGTCCAACTGTAGTATGTTAAGATGACTGGATACAGCTCATGTTAAGGTGACTGGATACAGCTCATGTTAAGGTGACTGGATACAGCTCATGTTATACTGCCATTTGTTCCAAGGGAAATAACTTTAATGGCTTCCTGAAAAACAAACCCTTTCCAAATAGGGGTGTTTTCTGAAGCAAAGAATTAGTTTCTGGTTAGAGCAAATTCTCTCTTCCAAGAGAGACCCTTATAAAAAGGAGACAAATTGTTCAGGGTAATATTTTTTATCCCCTGATAATCTTCCTGTTCACCTTAAATGGATGCAACAATAAATAATGAAGAGACAGATCTGTTAATTGTGATTGAACTTTCCTGAAATAGTCCCACTGCCAGTTACTGACCCATTGCATTCTGGGTATTTTTATACGCCCGTTTTGAAAAAACGGACGTATTATGTCGTGGCGCTGTCCGTCCGTCCGTCCGTCAACATTCTTGTACACGCCATAACTCAGTAACCATTTGGGATATCTTCATGAAATTTGGTAGGCATATGTATTAGGGTGGGGGAACGTGTCGCGTACAAGAATGGTTGCTCCCCCTTTCTTACTTTTGAAGTTATGCCCCTTTGATTAATTTTTTCCCTGTAAGTCTTGTACGCCCCATAACTAGATAACCGTTTGGGATATCTTTATAAAACTTCATAGCAATGTGTATGGAGTCCCAACGATGTGTCGCGTTTAAAAATGGCTGCTCTACCTTTCTTTGTCTTAGAGTTAATCCCGTTCATTAATCTTATTGGCTATTTTGTGTATATTACAAAAAATATATTTTCAGGGGAGGATAGTAGAACAAAAAAATGGTTCATCTAGTATAATTAGGTTATTTCCCTTTCCCTTGTTCTACTTTGACAAGCAGCTTAAACAACAGTATTTGAGGTGTTAAATATCTAAATAATGTTGCAGTCATTATACCCCTGCTTTGAAAAAGTGGGGGTATACAGGTTTACATCTGTCCATCTGTCCTTCCATCTGTCCGTCTGTCCTTCCGTCCCCTTTTAATCAAATTTTTCATCAAAGATTTCTTCACAACCATACAAGCTAGACTGGTCATATTTGGCATAAAGTTGATGACGACATGTTGTACTGTGGGATTGAGAACCAGCCTTCTCCTGCATATTCTTCCCTGTATTTGTCCAATTTTCTTTCTTTCCATACTTTGAATAATGAAATTTTACGTCAAAGATTTCTCTACAACCATGCAAGCTAGAGTAGTCATATTTGGTATGCAGGTTGATGACGACATGTTGTATCGTGGGATTGAGAACCAGCCTTCTCCTGCTTATTCTTCCCTGTATTTGTCCAATATTCTTTCTTTCCATACCTTGAATAATAAATTTTTTCGTCAAAGATTTCTCCACAGCCTTGCAAGCTAGAGTAGTCATATTTGGTATGCAGGTTAATGATTACTTACTGTATCGTGGGATTGAGAACCAGCCTTCTCCTCTTTTTCTTCCCTGTATTTGTCCAATTTTCTTTCTCTCTTTACTTTGAATAATGTAATTTTTTGTAACAGATTTCACAGCAACCATTCATATTTGGTATACATGGTAACAAGGATTTCTCTCTCTCTCTCTCTATGCTTTTTGTTTCGAAAATAACACCATTTGATGTTAGCAGTTAAGCAGGGGTATAGTCGGATTCGCCAACAGTTCTACTTAATTATAGAGTGGTTGCCTCTGTTTGTCTGCCTGTGTATCCTTTTGTAAACAATTTTATTCATTCTGCAACTCCTTTAGGACATTGAAACGGGCGTATTATGCGCCGCTTGCGAAGCCCTTGTTTGTCGTCTGCTGAAATTGTCGTCTGCATCAAAAATCAGGAATATTTTGACAATCTTGGTCTAAGTAGAAATGATGTCTCGGCAGCAAACAGTTTGGATCTCAGATCAGGCCCACAAACGTGGGGCCTGATCTGGATCGAAACTGTTTGCCTAGATACCCCTAAAGGGGTATCCTGAATGGAATGGGCTAAATACTGTTGCCAAAGGGCAGGATGGTGCAGCTAGAAAATTGACAGTCACACCTTTTCAGAATATGGGACCAAGGGACATATCATAATGTCTGCTTTTACTTTATGTTACAGAGATAGGAACTTCATACGGATATGTTATAAGTCATATAGATTTGTCTTAATGTCCCACGTCTTATACATGACTGAATTGTCAGCACATAATAAGGCATACCAACTCTGCGGTCCCAGACAAGCTGCACAAAAACAATATACCTGCAGTACCACGGTGTAGCAATGAAATGTCTATGTGTATTGCATGGAGTATGAATGAAATTGTTCCATTAATAAAAGTAAAAGAAAGTGTATATACTTTTAATTTGTATTTTTTCTACTACCTTTAATATGTTTTTAATCAGACCATGACCTGGATGTACATATACTGGAATGCAGGGAGATTTAAAGATCTCTCACAACAGCTAATAATTATTCTAAAGGCCAACAAAGAATCTGCAATTCTGATGCTATGTATGAGCCGCGACAAAACCAACAAAGTGGTATGTGCGCACAGTGAAGACTCAGCTCAACCTGGGCAGCTGCCTAGTCTGATCAGTCTTCCCTATCCTCTTAGGGGGTAGCTAAGGGTCTAAGTTAGCTTCATGCAGACAGTGAAGACTCTGCTCAGACTGGGCTGTTGCCCCCGCTGAACTGAGTCTTCCCTGGGTGCACATGGCACTTTGATGGTTTTGTTGTGTAGCGGCTCATAGCTTGGCTTATTTCTTAGACAGTGAGGTGCCAATTATTGTATGCTCTCCTTTCCTCCCATATTTCATTTTTCAGAAATAAACAACAAACAAGAAAACTTTAAGATGAACAGTCAGTAACATTTAGCGTACTGATTAAAAACAGCATGTATACATATATTTATTACTCCCTAAATTATATGATTGATAACACACTTAGATCCCCAAAATTGTCTCTAACCAAACTGATGACAAACAGCACCAATGGCATCCAAAGGGAGGTCAAGGTATAAGGACAGAAGCTGGGCATTGTAACAAGCTTCAAATACCTAGGAGCAATTGTCTCAGATGATGGCTCAAAACTGAAGGTTCTCTCAAGGATTGCACAAGGCACTGTGGTGCCCCAACAACCTTGCAAGGTTATGTGATAGAGTAGAATGTGACACATTTAATATTGCCCTTTTCACTGAAATGCACTATTGCTGAACAGTGTGCCATGCCCTCCTCTACCTCTCTTTTCACACACTGCCACTTATTGTTACTCATAGACTGGTCTAAGACTAACCTAAGTGGCAGTGTGTGAAAAGAAATCATCAAATGTCATGTTGAGTAGCAAATATTCGAAGGTGAGTATAGATATGCACAAGCTAGAAGTCTTCACATTTTAGCTCGCCTGAAGTTCAGGAAGAGCTACTGTACTACCCCCGGCGGCGGCGGCGTTAGCAAAATGTTAAATTTTTTAGGTGATGGGCAAGGCGCTGTCAGGCAAGATATCCTGTCCCTGTGACAGGTCTTGTTAACTACATATACCCAGGACCCACTGACCGTTTTAACAACATGGAAGTATGATATATGACTGTGAAAGCGCAGGGTAATCTGAAACCATTTCTGCTGTTAACACATTTTAGACTGTACCTTTTCCCAACAGTGTCACTTCTAGTTCATCAACTGTTTAAAAGATCAGTGACCAATAAAATTTTGGAGTCTACACAACAAAGGCTCAAGATAAACAAGAGTTTAGATGGATATTTTGTAATATTTTATATTTTTACTATATAACATATTAATCTGTGCTCCAGAGAAGAAGGGGTAATAGGGGTAAATTTAGGGATAATTTTCAATATTTCTCCATAAAAACATACATTGTGACCCCTCACCAGAATCATCTGAGACAGTCCTGATAAGGGTCACAACATATGTTTTCTTTGAGAAATAAAATAAAATCTCGGAATTATCCTCAAATACACCTCTTATCTGGGGTTTTTAGACTGGGTTTTGTTACAAGTGTAATTGACTGCAGAGAACGTGTCACAACACCAGTAAGATCAGTTCAAGATGCCTAACTCTGAATTCAATGAAGATGCATTATGTTAAAGATGATTTTCAAAACATACCATGCTTGTGAAACACTAACTCCCCATCAAAGGCAACCATTTGCTTTTCAAATTTACCAGTGAATATAAATTACATGAATTTTCAGCCTCCATATCAACACGTCTAACTTTATAGAACTCCTGTAGTCTTAAAAAGGGAAAACTGTAAATAAAAGACAAAGCATAACCTTATATACGCCAGACAGGATGACATGGTAGTCAAGACGCTGTTACCACAGTGCCTGTCTTTTCAACAAAGGTTGCTTTCAGTGTCTTGTTTTGGTTGACTGTTATGATCCAGAAAATAAAAGATTCACAAGTGAACAAGACTGGCTTCCCAGCTAGTAGAAGCTCTGAATCTAACTGTAGGTCAATTGCAACGAAAGACAATGCCTCTTCTGACGTACTAAGCTGTTCTCTTGCTCAGTTGTCTGTCTTCTAAATCTGCTGCATTTGACATGTCAACTTCATTAAATCAAAATTAGGAGGGACAAATAGTCATGCGACTCCTGACGTTGCATTCTGCTCCGCTACACTACCTTGCATTCCGCTCCGCTACACTACTAGTGTAGCGAAGCGGAACGCAACGTCAGGAGTCGCATGACTATTTGAAGTAGCGGTAGTGTAACGGTAGCGGATTCTAAGGCCCTATTTTGTAGGTCTAGTGGGACAAACTGAGGACAAATACACTTTTGCAGTTCCAACAATGATCACACCCTGAGACAAAAATAATTGTTCTTCCCACTTGTATATTTCCATACCTGGCCCATCTTTGCGAGCCAAGGATACTAAGTCCATTTTGCTCTGTGGCTTGCAAAGATGGAACTGGCCCTTACTAGCTATTTTCTATTACCAAGTTATGCTTTTATGCTTGATAAATATCTCTACAAAAGGCTTTATTCTGAACAACCCAAAACATCTCCTCTCGTAACATATAGTCATAATGAATGCCTCTTCTTGGCAGTCTCTGTATTGGTATATCTTTATTCATTTTCCAGGGCCTTCCCCAGACTGTGGACACAGTTTTCTCTAGACCATGAACCTTGGCAGCTGCCAGAGGAATGAAATATTCTTGAGTTGCTTTGCTCTCACTGACAACTTCACACTTGTGAATGTGTAGTTTTTGCAAAGTTGAAGCATGCTGTGTCACAAACTGTAAAATATCAGTATCAAGGATGAACTGCCCACTCCAGGACAACAACTTCAAACATCTCAGCCACTCCAATCCTGTTATCAAACTTGAATATCTGGAATTCCGCCCTTGTGAATTAAAGAAGGGACGAAAATGAAAGCCCTCAACATAATGAAAACCTATTTGTTCTAAACTTGATCCACGCTGGGTATTTTTAAGATTATCAATGACTATCTCAACAAACTCTTCTGACTCATAAACAACACATAACGATGACAATGGAACCTCTTCCTGTAAAACCTCTCTTATTTGACCTTTACTAATTTCTGTGAGACTTAACTTCACCCTCAAATCTGGAATCGTAGATTTAAGCTGTTTCCAGAATTCTGATGGCACTTCAGGAATCTGTCGACGAATTTGAGAAGCCAAGTCCTGCACAAGAACTCCTAAAGTCTTCACAGAGCTTACGCCTTTTCCAAGGTTTGATATTAAGTCTACGAAGTGATCATCCCAAGTTACATAAAGATGTGTGACTGTATTTATGAGATAATTGTTAGCTGTTGACCAAGATTGTAACAGTTTTTGCTCAATTTCAAAACCAGTTTCACATCTTGTAAAGTAAGAAATATCAAGCTCAGCTAACTTTCTAGATTTTAGTTGTAATTCAACTGCATTTAACACACTTGCATTCAAATGGAAGTTTGGGTCAGAGCCAAAATTAATGCTCTTGATATTTTTGCAAAGCTTTATACAACCAATTATAAAGTCTCTTACTGCTTTATTTTCTGACAGGTTTTCAGTCTCACTTTTTTTAGTGCAACCAAAGAACCTTCCTTTATGAAAGAAGTGAATTTCTACAGTAATGTGATTCACACTGGCTACAGATGACAGAATGTTACACAGCACATTTTCTTGACAAGCACACCAGTCTATGATCAAACATCTAGCATGACTGATAAATTGTCTTGCAGCATCTATCTGCACTTCTGAAATATTTTGCTTAGGTCTACACAGCAATCTAAGATGGAGTTTTTCATGTATCACACACCTCGGACTGAATAAAGCCTCTCTCCAGTTCTTACATGTTCTTGAAGCTGAAAGCTTGGTTTTCATGTCAACGTATTCATATATAACATACAAAATGATCGGCGGAATCGATTCCCACATTATCACACGCTGTTTTCCAGTAAATCATTATCATATATTGTTTAACAAAAAAAAGTGTTTACATCCTGCCTAACACGGCTTTGATTAAATAAACCATGTATAAAAGAGTGATATGACCGGCGCAAATTTAGGTCTCGCTGTTCACCGACCATTTTTAAGGCAGGTACGATATCCCTATATCGTATATCGATATCCCAATACATAGTACTAAAAACTTACTGCCGTACCCGGAGCCGATCCTCATAGGACTGTCTACATGTACGGTTCGGTACCTGGAGACCCAGAATCTCGGGGTACGGTTCCTACCTTGAGACCCAGAGTCTAGGAATACGGTACCGTACCCGTAGACTCTTCCAAATTTATAAGGGGCATTACTATGTACATCAAACCATCACCATATTCAAGGGGCTTATATCCAGTATTTATACAAGTATCTTTTCAGAAGATGTTCTCACATGTAGTTTTAAAATATAAAACCATACAACCATAAAATCGTCACTATGTTGCATATTTTAAGAAGACCTGCTGCTGCTCATTTCTTATTCAAAGCAATACTGTTTAATATACGTTGTCGAGCTCCATGTATTAGGTAACAGAGTCTACGACTTTGATACTCCATGTTTAAATGGTCAGAACCGACAAAAAACATTTTCTTCTGACTAATGAATAAAATCTACTAATCTACTTAAAAACAATAAATCATGTGTTATTTCATCCTTATAGTTCCGTTTAATGTATATGACGCTCAGAAGGCTATTAATGCCACATATTCTGAGGCTTAGGTTGGAAACATGCTATCTCTGGGCACAACTATCCGATTTCCATCAATTAATTTTTCTCGGACAACTTCGATGACATTGGATGTAAGCAGACCAATACTCTCATCTACATGATTCCGGTCCTTCTGCTGGAAGAAGAAGAGGTAGTGGACTTTCTCACAAGGGTACACATCACCTTGGACATCTCTGACAGGTCAGAATCAGAATTGTTTACTGGTGATACGTCCAAAGACAATAATTAACAATAAACCCGGACCTGGGGTCAGAGAAGCTAGTCCCTAGCCTTACTCTTGCCATGTGGCATGTAGGGGGGGGGGGGGGGGGGGTGAATGTGTGTGTGTATGTATGTGTGTGTGTGGGGGGTGAGCCTCATATAGACTGGAATTCCTGAGATACAAGATACCAAACAGCAGTCGGTGAAAAAGACCGTCTGCAAAATTGCAGTTTTTATTGTTCTCCTTCTGGCTAAATAATTCCACTATTTCTTGTTATCTTCTAAGGTGTATTTCAACTATGAACTACACTATACTTTTTAGCTCGCCCGAACAAAGTTCAGGAAGAGCTATAGCACTACCCCCGGTGTCGGCGTTGGCGGCGGCGTCGGCGTTAGCAAAATGTCAAAGTTTTTACGTTAAAGTTTTTAAGATCTCATAGTGTCTAAACCCTTTGATCGATTTGAATTATATTTGATATGATAATAGATATTGGTCCAAATTTTTATTCAACACCATCCCTACCCCGCAAACATGACCTATAGGTCCAGGTCACGAACTTAGAAATTTCATGTTTAAGTTTTACGTTAAAGTTTTTAAGATGTCATATTTTCGAAACCCTTAGATCAATTGAATTATATTTGGTATGATGATAGATATTGGTCTGAAATTCTACAGCATCCCGAACCCCTGCACATGACCTGTAGGTCAAGGTCATGGACTTAGACATTTCATGTTAAAGTTTTACGTTAAAGTTTTTAAGATCTTAGAATTTCTAAACACTTTAATCGATTTGAATTTAATATACTTGGTATGATGATAAGTATTGGTCGGAAATTTTGTTCAACCACATCCCCACCCCTGCATATGACCTATATTGCGATTTTATGTTAAAGTTTTCCGAAGGTGTCAAAGTTTGTAAACCATCTGATCTTTTTAAATCATATTTGGTTTGATGATAGATATTAGTTGGATATTTTATCAACCACATCCCCACCCCTGGACATGACCTACAGGTCAAGGTCAGGGACTTAGCAATTTTATGTTTAAGTTTTACAATATACATGTAGTTTTTAGCTCGCCTGTACGAAAGTACAGAGAGCTATTGTTGTCACTTGGATGTCGGCGTGGGTGTTGGTGTCACACTTCAAAGCTTTACGTCGAAGTTTTTTTATGTGATGGGCAAGGCACTGCATGCGAGCTATCCTATACGGGTACAGGTCTTGTTTCTTATGTGTTAATATATCACGCTACAGTAATAATGCATTTCTTTTGTTGGAATAGGGGCCCTTCTGCCTATGAAATTAAAATCTAAAAAAGTTCCTTCAAGAGCAGAGAATACATACAGAAGTAGTAACATGGGCCAGACTACGTAGTTTCGGCTAATAAAGCCTCGTCAGTGACCCTGACAATATCTGGCGACGAAACCAGAAAAAAAAAAGAAAAAAGGGCATACTGTAATTCGAAGACTGATTAGTTTCAAAAGGATCCAAATAATATAAAAGACGATGATCTAGAATAATAGTCTTCATCGATCTCAAATTTTAGATTTCTCAGAATCTATCCTCTGATCTCAAAGGATGTAATTAAAATATAATCTGCACTATGGATGATGTACGGGGAGACTTTTTACGGCCTCCACACGGCACAACACCAGCTGCAGTGAGGTAAAATTAAAATCTAAAAAAGTTCCTTCAAGAGCAGAGAATACATACAGAAGTAGTAACATGGGCCAGACTACGTAGTTTCGGCTAATAAAGCCTCGTCAGTGACCCTGACAATATCTGGCGACGAAACCAGAAAAAAAAGAAAAAAAAGCATACTGTAATTCGAAAACCCGAAAACCTGTATTTTCTATTTGATTCCAGTCAGCTAAGGCTTTTGTTAAAGGTCATTTGATTGGATAAAATACCAGTGTAAATATTGACTCAGAACACTTTTGAAATAGCAGTATACAATGAGATAATGTACAGAGCCAAGATAACGATACCGTATTATTGAAGGCTCTGCTGTGGCAGAGTAACTCAACAGAAATAAGGGAATCTGCCAAAGGGTTCGAATCTCTAATAGTCTGGGGTTGTTGGGGTGGGGAGAAGGGTGGGCGGGGGAGGGAACCTGCACTTATGAAAAGCCAGGGAATGATTCTTTCTGGTATGCCTGCTTGGGGGGACAAGGTCATTTATGGGAATACTGGCTGCACCCTTTTGACATTTGGTAAGCATTATGAGTGATATCTTTCGTCTTTTTTTTTGTCTTTTTTTTTTTAAAAAAAAAACACACACACACTTAAGTTTCTCCAGAATGCGAGTCATACTTCCAGTTTCATATGTGTAACAAATCAAGCCACAATTTCCTTCACTTTCTGAAGTTCATCTTGAAAAAAGTATACTTTGAAGCTACCAAACTTGGTCATTGCTTACAGAACGGTATGTTTCCTTGCCTGGATTAAGTAACCATGACGTCGTGCTTGTGGGCTCTAGTGTTCTTCCTGCACGCAAGAAACCAGTGAGAATGATAGTCTAACCTTCGGAAGAGGGCAAACAAATAAACCATGGAAGAAGACGACTCATCATCTCTGATTCATCATAGGTCTTATCTGTGATTTGTGTGTTTCCTGTGATGATTCACTGATGGGATAGGAAACGTGAGGACCAACCGGCTAACTAAATGTTTCGAAACACCGCAGCAGCAGAGGGGTGAGTCTTGGATCCAGTAAAACTAGTTTAAGAAGTCCCCCTCCGCCCCCCTCCCCCCCCCCCCCCCCCCACGAAAGTAATATGTCACTGACCATTTCAAGGTAGTACTTACCGGCCCCGATAGCTCAGTGGAAGAGCACCTGCTTCAGAAACGGGAGGTCGTCAGTTCTTATCCCGGCTGCGCCAAACCAATTGCGAAAAAATGGTACTTGGAGCTCCCTTGGCTGACGCTCGCCTATCTAGGGTAATCATATGAAGATAAAGTTGAGTCATCGGGTACTGGTAGGTATAATTTGTTACTGGATATCTTGTTTGTGGCAATAAAAGCTCTATAGAGCTTATGTTATCTGTTTCAATATGCGACGTTAAATAAAGCGTTTTTATCTTTATCTTTATAGTACTTCTGTTGTGGTTCCTCAATGTTAATTGATTGATTGTTGTAAGGTTCGCTTGTGTATGATGTCCAGCAGTGTGGTCACCTTAGTAGCTGTCCATTATGTTTTCTGTTTTTTCTTATTAGACCTAAAATAGCCGTGTTTCCACTAACCCGACCGACCCTGCTTCAGACCCCCCCCCCCCCCCCCCGACTCTGCTATTTTTATCAATAAAAGAACTAAATATAAATTAAAACACCGACCCAACCATTTTCAATTTCCGACCCTACTCAGTTTCGTCTGTGCATTTTCGGTTTTTCAGTACCTTTTTGTAGTTTTCGGCATTTAGTACCTTCCAAAATACAGATTTGACTTTTTCGAGCATCTAAGATGAATAATCATATACAGTGCAAGTCTCAAAAATACAATTTAATCAACAAAATACATTTACAAAAACAAAAATATAAAAAATACAGTCCCGACCCTATTTTTTTTTCGGGAGAAAAAATAAAATAATAAAAAAAGTTTTTCCTACCTACCGACCAGATTTTTTTCAGCATGTAAGTGGAAACATAGCTGTTTTTAACGCCTTAAATATAGAAAATATGTAAAAAAAAGATGTTGCTGTTGTTTTTAATTAGGGTAGCTAAATGACCACCTGTTTGGTGAAAAGCTGCTCATTTGGTATACCGTGTGTGCCTTCTTTGAACTTTTTGTCAATTGTGTGTATGCTTCTTTTCTTTTGGTTTTGAGGCGCGATTGTATTAATTCCTGATCATTGCCTATCACATCACTTAGATTTTCTACAGTCATTTATCTGTGACGTGAGCTGCGTAGGAGTGCTGGTGTCTTCTTCTGATCTGTATAAGCCTCCTCTGTATAGGAGCACCCCTGTGTCCAGGGTAAGTAGTCGTCGGTAGTTTTAGGGCGTATTTAGTCTTAACTGGAAAATCTTTTGGGATCAACAGATTAGGTGTTACCACCCGGACAGCCATCTTCTATTTTACGAAGGAGGGATAGTCTTTTATTGTGTAGTTTGTAACATAGGTTTCCGGACAGTTTCTCTATCTTGTAGACAATATCAGTGTCACAAAATAGATTGGAGAACTTTCTGCAGTCTATTATCAACTGGGCAATATCCTCTTTTGTGGAGAAAGAATCGTTCCAGGACGATTCTTTCTCCACAAAAGAGGATATTGTGGCCCTTGCGCTAACAGGTGCTATATTGCGGTGTTTAGTACGACTGCTCTTGGATCGGGTATGAAACCCACCACCCGCACCCGCACCCGTGCTCAAAACCCACCACCGGAAATTTTAATAGCGACATTTGAAATATAAACAAACGTTCAAGTCTAGATTTTTATGGTGATATGTATGGGGGTATGTATGAACAATTTATGGTATAAAATTCTTTTCCGACAGATTTAGTTATAAGACGAAAAAGAGAATTGTTGTAATTTCGGGGGTATGAAACCCACCACTCGCCACCGGGAAATTTTTATCGGTTATTTCCATTTATTGCTTAATTAACTGAGATAATTTACATTGATTGTTACTATTTCGACTCTTTAACCAAAACCTCGCCAATTCTGTTCGAAAACATTAAGAAATTTATAATATATAGAAAAATAAACGACTTTTTGCGAAAATAAAATTTGTTCTAAAAATATATATCCATCACGGCATTTAGCTACACCAAGAAACCGCAACGTACTGAAATATAGGGGACAACAAACAGTAATTGAAAGGAGTCTAAGGGATATTGTGGTGAACCCCAAACAGTGTTTATTTAAGGATATCTTATTGGCGGAATAATACCTTTTTGATTGTTCAATACTTAGAACTTTCATGAGATCAAGCCAACATAAACTGTTAAGCTCGGCATGGTATGAAACACACCACCAGCACTCGTACTTAAAGTCCACCACCAGAATTTTAGTGTGGCCTATCTTGGTATACATATAGTTTTATTATCATTATTTATAATTGTAGATATAAGCTTTTAGTATGCAAAAACCGGTTAAAGTTTTTTCTGGTATATATTATGAGAAAGCAACATTATTCCTGTCAAGGTTTGTGAAACCCATCACTTGACACTGTGTCTGAGAGCGAGGTACACAACATGTATTATGGTTCTTGGCATTTGTAGATTTCCAAACTTAGGAAGCCATGAAGGAAAGCAATGAAGAAATCTTCAGGAGTTGGAGTCCTCCTATGGCACCATAAGAAGCATAGTAAGGCATGAAACCACCAAACGCTGACACATACGTAGACGGCCAGCAAAGCATTCAGTTCCCTCTTTCCTCATGATGTGATCACAATGCCAGATAGGACACACACACACACACACACACACACACACACACACACACACACACACACATCTTCCATTACTCGACCAGCATTTTCTATGCTTCTATGCTATCATTATGCCTCAGGCATCTTTGACCATAACACAGTCAGGTCCAGGTATGAAATTTATGAGTATGTGAATTACGTGTTGTGTTCCATGTGTAAAATTTGTAGTATCTATCAATTCTTGAACTGTATCTAGGTATCATTATTTAACAGACTCTAAATGTCTGTGTGTGTGTGTGTGTGTGTGAGAGAGAGAGAGAGAGAGAGAGAGAGAGACGGACAGACAGACTATGAGACGTATGTTCTTCGTCAGGGTTTTGTACCATGCTGAGAGTAACTTTGCTGTTGTAAAAGGTTCTAGCTTGACTTTATGAAAGTTTTCTAAGTAATGAACAAGTAATAATAATGAATGAAAGGTGTCAGTGTTTCGCCACTATTACCCCTCAGACTCCCTTTGCAATTATTGCTTGTCCCCTTTATTTCAGTACGTTGCGGTTTCTCGGTATAGCTAAATGCCGTAATGGATATCTATTTTTAGAACGAAAATTAGTTTCACAAAAAGTCGTTTATTTCTCTATATATTATTAATTTCATAATATTGTCAAACGAAATTGGCGCGGTTTTGGTTAAAAAGTCGAAATAGTAACAATTAAGGAAACTTTTCTCAGTTAATAAAGTTATTAATGGAAATAACCAATAAAAATCTCCCTGTGGCGAGTGGTGGGTTTCATACCCCCGGAATTGCAACAATTTCCTTTTTTGTCTTAAAAATAAATCTGTCGGAAAAGACTTTTATACCATGAATAGTTCATACCAACCCCCATATATATAACCACAAAAATTTAGGATTAAACTTTTGTTTATACCTAACAGGTCGCCACTAAAATTTCCGGTGGTGGGTTTTGAGCACGGGTGCGGGTGCGGGTGGTGGGTTTCATACCCGATCCTGCTCTTGTACTCTTAACGTACCAGCTAATGAAGTACGCAAAACCACAGAATGGCTGAAAGTAGAGAATCTGGTATTGAAAACTTTCTACTCTGTTTAATTGCGACATACTGACACGAAAACATTGTGGCAACTAAAAGAGTACTTACAATTTTTTGATGTATGCGAAATTGGAGCAATGTGAGATCCCAATGATTTTTTTCGTACCATGAGGTGTTTTCTTTTGAGGCAGTGGCTAGGGGTACGGATCCGTACTGTCGTGTCGGCCTATTCGGCGCATCGTCTTATTCGACGCACGTTACGTAACATCGTTTACCGTTAAACCCAGCCAGGATAATCAAAAGAGCTAGGTTAGTGCCTTTTGATGAGGAAAAGCATCTTAACCTCTCTGAAGTTCTTCGATTTCCAAGTTTCCGTATTATAGTGAAACACTGCGAAGATCTGTCCGCCGACACTTCGCTACCAATTCTGCATTCCAAGTTTGGGTCCGGAGAGTCTGGACCTTGATTTGACCATTTCCATAGAATAAAACCAATAACTACCACTACCGGAAACAAAAATGGGGGTCTTCTGACATGCATTTTAGACATTTCCTACCGTTAACAAGACCAGCAACAATCCTGATTCTGAATTTTCGAGACAACAGAGCACTGACAGTTACAAAGAGCTAGTCAGATACTCTGCCCTAATTTTCATTAAACACCTAATTCTGAACTTAATACAGAGCACTGACAGTTACAAAGAGCTAGTCAGATACTCTGCCCTAATTTTCTTTAAACACCTAATTCTGAACTTAAGAACTTAATACAGAGCACTGACAACTACAAGGAGCTAGTCAATACTCTGCCCTAAGTTTCATTTAATGCTACGTACGGGTTTAGTAATCCAACAATTTACCCCACCCACTGGATGCAGTGAATGGCGGGAACAAGTGTCAACAAAGTTTTACAGAAAACGAAAGCAAAATACACAAAATAACAAAAACCAACAACTAAAGGATGTTGGTTTGATCTTGTCTGATTAGAAATTCAGGCAAGATCACAAGGGAAAAGTATGAAAAAAGACTTCTCTTTTAAGGTCTTTTTGGGAGGCATCCGTCCAGGTCCAACGGAACACCGGACGTCAATGAATGCTCTTTTATTTCGGACGCTAATTATGAAAATGTATTGACTTCTGGGTGCACATGGATTTGTCCAAAATGTGAATTTTTCAACTTCTCGGACTCCTTCTTCGATGATCAGTTGAATCTAGTGACTGAGAATCGATTCAATCCACTGTCAAAGGATAAAAATGTTAGGCTTTCATCAAGCAGTTCGAATGAGTCAAATTTTAATGGCAAGACTCTTGGCGGTTTGAAACTTGTTAGTTTGAACATAAACAGTATTAGGGGTAAGAAATTGGATTTATTAGCTTTCCTTGATGTCCACCAACCTCATGTTGTGGCTATTCAGGAAACAAAAATTGACAGTTCAGTTGCAACTTCGGAATTGTTCCCTGAAACATTCCCCTACAATGTATTCAGGAAGGACAGGAACCTCCATGGTGGCGGAGTGATGCTTCTCATTCATAAGGACATTCCGCACATGCCTTTGTCAGAAATAGAAAACGACTCAGAATCAGTTTGGGTTAAAATTTTGGCAAACAAAACTTCCCATTATGTAGCAAGTTGGTATCGCCAACCTGGTGGCTCAAGTGAGGAATTTCAATTGTTTCGTGATCAGTTAGATCATATTAGGACAAAGCACAAGGGAAATAAGCTCCCCTCAGTTCATGTACTAGGGGATTTCAACTTCAAGGATATTGCTTGGGCAGACCGACTTAATAAGGCAGGATCAGTGTTAAGTCAGTCAGAGGGACAAATGTTGATTGATGTCATGAATGATCATGGTTTAGAACAACTGGTGAATTTCCCGACTCGGGAGAAAAACACTTTGGATTTAATTCTCACTTCGCTTCCTGGCCAGTTCCAAGAAATACATTCCCCAGACAAACTTAGTGATCATGATGTGATCTCAGGAACTTTGAAAATTTATATCCCCCCAAAAAAGAAACCTCGGAGGAAAGTGTTTTTGTACCAAAAGGGAGACTTTGAATCAATGAGGAAAGAAGTGTCAGACTTCGCAAAACATAGGTACTTCAATGGTTACTCGGACAATCGCTCGGTTCAGGAAAACTTTGACTTGATAACCTCCTTTATTCAGGAGTCTGCTGAAAAGCACATCCCCTCAAAAACTAGTAGGTCAACTTCCTCTGTTCCTTGGAACTCAAGGTATCCCGCCCCTTGGATAACCCCTGAGATAAGAAGAAAGATTCGTAGAAGAAATAAGACACATGCGAAGGCCAAAAAGACTGGCAGTAGCAAACTTAGGTCAAAATTTGAATCTTTGAGAAGGGAAATTAAAGCTGATGTGAAAAAGCAACATGATTTGTATGTCAATAACTTGGTTGGTGACATAAAGGCTAATCCCAGAGACTTCTACAGGTACATTAATAGTCAAAAGAAAGATACTCAAGGTATCCCGCCCCTAAAGAAGAGAAATGGTGGTGGTGTTGCCGAATCAGAGTTGGAACAGGCTGATGAATTTAACGGTCAGTTTTCGGATGTGTTTAATAAAAGTGAGCACACCCAAGTCCCCCTTCTTAATCGCTCGGCTCCTTTCATGGAGGACATTCATGTTTCGGCAGAAGGTGTAACGAAACTTCTTAAGGGCTTGAACCCATCAAAAGCTTTAGGACCTGATGAATTGCATCCTAGAGTCTTAAAAGAACTAGCATCTGAATTAGGCCCAATATTTGCTCATCTCTTCCAACAATCTATTGACACGGGTGAAATCCCCAAGGAATGGTCTCTTGCAAATATATGCCCGCTCTTCAAAAAAGGAGATAGGTCTTTGGCTTGCAATTACCGACCGGTGTCTCTAACTTGTGTACTATGCAAGTTACTCGAACACATTGTCTGCTCTAATATTATGGCGCATTTGGATGAACATAAACTTTTGTCAGACAGACAACATGCATTTCGGAAGAGACATAGTTGCGAAACTCAATTGATCACAGTTATAAACGACTGGGCTAAAATCTTGGATAAGGGTGGTCAGGTTGACACTTTTATCTTGGACTTCGAGAAAGCTTTTGACACTCCCCCTCATGAATTACTTAAATGTAAGCTATTCGGCTATGGTATTGGTGGGAAGACTCTGAATTGGATAGATTCTTTTCTCTGTTACAGGCAGCAGCGTGTGGTGGTAAATGGAGTTAAGTCGGATTGGGCCCCGGTTTTGTCGGGTGTCCCCCAGGGCACCGTGCTTGGACCACTGTTATTCTCGTTGTACATTAACGATATAATAGAAAATATTGACTCGGAATTAAGACTTTTTGCTGACGATTGTGTTTGCTATCGTGAAATCAGAGATATTGAAGACACGGTGAAACTTCAGGAGGATATAGATCGTTTAGGTTGTTGGGCAAGGAGTTGGGGCATGAGATTTCAACCTGTCAAATGCAACATAATGCAAATTACAAGGAAACGGATCAAGAAGATCAATGCTTCCTACACCTTAGAGGGAACGGTCCTCAATAATGTAGAAACTATCAAGTATCTCGGCATAACCATTACCAATGATTTGAAATGGAACACTCATGTCAGCAATATTTGCACAAAGGCTAATAGGACCCTCGGCTTCCTCAGACGCAACTTGGCTGCATGTCCACAAGATGTTAAAGAGTCAGCATACAAGGGACTGGTGCTTCCAGTACTGGAGTATGGCAGTTCAGTTTGGGACCCTCAGAGTATAATTCTTCAAGATGAACTTGAGAAGGTGCAGAAAAGGGCAGCTAGATTTGTAACGGGAAATTACACATATGAAACTGGGAGTATGACTGGCATTCTGGAGAAACTTAAGTGGGAATCCCTAAAAAAGAGAAGGAAAGATAGTAGACTCATAATGCTGTACAAAGGTCTGAGGGGTGCAGCCAGTATACCCATAAATGACCTTGTTCCCCCAAGTAGGCGTACCAGGAATCATCATTCCCTGGCATTTCAAACCCCATTGGCTGGGACTGACATTTACAAGTCCAGTTTCTTCCCCCAGACTATTAGAGATTGGAATTCCCTGGAAGATTCACTTATTTCTGCTGCTGAGGGTGCAGAGGATTCAGTTACTAAGTTTACTTCTCTTATAAGGGCTAGGGACTAGCTTCCCTGATTCACAGGTCCTGGTGAATGATTGTCCTTGGACGTATCAACAGTAAACAATTCTGATTCTGATTCTGATTCTGACGTGTTGATAATTTTTGTTGGCTGTTTTCCAAGCAGTCCGTGAAGCGCAGATCTTTATATGCGGTGAAGATCATTTCTGGCCAGAGGGGTTAGTTGCACTTGGTTTAATGCAGATATTTGCAGTTGTCGTACAACGAATGTTATTTGCAGCTCGGCATATGACGTTGAATATACACCGTATTTCGCAATCTTTATTTACAAACACAGAGGCTCTGTCAGAGTACACATCACGAATGTAGGTCAACTCACTTCAGCAGCATTTGTAAATAACAACCAACCAACTTTGCATGCCATGCATAATTGCACATAGTAAAGAAGTGAATTATAAAATAACTCACTCAGCTAATTTCCATGGGATCATGATTCAACAGTGCTAAAACAAATAATTGTTGAAACTTTCCACAAGCTCCTTCTGCAGCCATTATGCAGCCCGCGGAGTGACGTCATGATTATAGTCTGTTTCACAAATTTAGCACATTATTTATGTCAGGAATAAGACATTTTCAGAAGCTGCGTCGAATACGCTGACAAAAACGAGGTCTCTTGTGCACAAAGGTACATGAGCTTTGAGTTTCTTTTCATATTGTGATCAATACCAGATGGTGGATTTTTTTAGATGAAATAAAGGGTGATTATTGTACTTTATAAACACAAAATCTGTTGTTTATTTTTTACTGTTCTTATTTACACAGTAAACGATTTTTTGCTAAAGTGCGCCGAATAGGCCGACAGCACTGTACCTCTAGCATCCGAGGCTAGAGATACGCATCCGTACCCCTAGCCTGGCACACAGACGCTTTGGATTTGGACTTTGGGCAGTAGAGCCACAACAAAGTGTCAATTTAAACAAGATATTAATCTTCGGTGAGCAAAACTGTGCATGAGTCTGGGAAACTATCCCAGTTTCTCTCTATAATCAGTACAAATCTGTAAGTATTTGGTGTCCGTAGATTCATCAGTAATTTATCTTTACAATAAGATGCATGTCATTGCATGAACTTGTCTAGTCTTTACAAATTTATTCAGAACAATTCACTATCATGTGAAAAAAAATGCCTTTACACATAATCCCCCATACATGGCTCCCAGCTTTTAAACCTGTAGATTAAGTACCCAGGTACAGGTGAGCTAGTCTCATTTTAGAGCTGAATGGGAATTCCTGTTATGGTTTCTAGTGTGTAAGAGGTCTCCATGCACAGAGATTGAAACCGGTGACCAGACTTGGGGTCGAATACTTTCAAAAGTATTCAAATACAAATACTTTGCAATTTAAGAATACAGAATACAAATAAAAATCAGGGCTTCCACTAACTTTCAAAATTTGGAAGTCTAGACTTCCATGGTGTCAGATTTGGACGTATTGAGAGAATTGTTTGGAAGTCTGAAGTTTGTAGGAATGACATGCATGGTTATTTTACCCCCCCTCCCCGGGTAGTGCCCCCTGCTCCCCCTACAGCCCCCTCTCTCTCCCATACTGTAGTAAAGGGAAGCCTGAGCATTTGCGCAGCCTAATCAGACTCATTCCTGTTTGTTTGTGAACAATACGTAAGTCCTGAGTATTCTAAAAAATGAGGACTCGCCTAAGTGAAGATGGTTGCACTGTCTGTTATTGCATAATATTCCCTTTCATTGCCGCCAAATGGGCCGCGTCGGAAATACGGTGACTTACGGAACGTCTGAAGAGCGTATATTAACATGCTTCCACCGAAGAACCGGTTGTCGCTAGGTCGATGTTCATTATAATTCATGTTAGATGCGAGCAAGAAAGACCGGTCTGACTGCCTAGTTGCGCTGGCTGATTCAATTGTTAGTTATCAGTGTACTGAGGTACCTTTAGCCGCCTCACGGTTAAAATGACACTGTGTATTCGGCACGCGTATATACTCACAGCGGGTCTTTGATATTTACATCAAAGACAAAATGTTCTTGACCTATACACGAGCAGGTAATTGCATATCAACGCTACCGTTAGTATTATACGAATGTATAATCGTGTAGACCCTGATCAGAATGCGCTATTTGTGTGCACTGTTCGGCATTATTTTTGCACCGGGTTGCATGACAATATGACGATACAACTAGGAAATCAGTGATATGGACGTTTCAATATTCGTATTTTAATAGTACCATTAATCAAAACAATGTATATTACCAGAGCGTGGACCATAACGCTGCGGAAATAGCGACTATTAATATTAACAGTGTATCTTCGCTTTGAATTTACCCTTTACGCGGAAGAGGTTCGTATTCCTAAAAACTCCATTGACGACAGTATGGATCAGTTGTAAAGGCAAACGTCAGTATCAATGTTGTGTTTCGTAAAAACTTCGGGTCTATTCTATTCTATCCCATAACCTTACTAGGTCGTTGGGGCACCACAGATGACTTCCAAACAATCCCTTTCCACCTTGTCCTGTCTTCAGCTGCCCTAGTTGAGCTGGCAAAATCCATTCCTGTCCACTCCTTGATATTGTCTTCCCACCTCTTCTTCTGTCTACCTCTTCTTCTTTTTCCTTTCACTGTGCCCTGAAGAATCGTCTTTGCTAAACCAGAAGACCTTGAGACGTGACCAAAGCCCCTTAGTTTCCATTTCTTGACCTGCATCAGGAGTTCATCATATTCTCCACTGGCTGCTTGGATCTTCCTGCGAACCTCCTCTTTGGTTATATGGTCCTTGTACGAAATGTTCAGTAACCTTCGGTAGCATCTCATCTCAAAGGCCTGCGTTCTTTTCTCTAGCTCTGCTGTCAAGGTCCACAATTCACAGGCATACAGAAATATGGAAATGACAAGGGAGCGCATAAGTTTGACCTTTGATCCAAGAGATATGTTGTTATCTCTCCAAATTGGTTTCAGCTTGGTAAGAGCTGAAGTGGCTTGTGCAATCCTTGAGAGAACCTCCTGTTTTTAGCCCTCATCTGAGACAACTGCTCCAAGGTATTTGAAGCTGCTTACCGTACCCAGCTTCTGCCTCTTTACCTTGATCTCCCTCTGGATGCCATCTGCGCTGTTTGTCATCAGTTGGGTGTTCTCAGCACTGATCTCCATCTTATATCTTGTGCAGGTTTGGTCGAGACTTTCAACTAGAGATTCTAGTTCCTGCTCTTCCTCAGCTAGAGCATCTATGTCATCTGCAACCCGCAGATTGGTAATGTTTCTGCCGCCTATGCTAACCTTTCCATCATGTTCTTCCAGAGCATCAGACATGATCCGTTCGAGAAAAATGTTGAAGAGGGTGGGTGACAGAAGACATCCTTGTCTTACTCCAACTGTTGTTCTGAACCATTCTCCTGTGCTGCCATTTATCAGGACTGCACTTGTAGCCTTGTCGTAAAGCTGCTCAATGGTGCGAACTAGATTTGCACTGATATTGTACTTCCCAATGGTGGCCCATAAGGCTCCATGCCATACCCTGTCAACGGCTTTTTGAAGTCAATGAAGACATGGTACAGATTCTGCTGATGTTGGAGATACTTTTCACACAGGATTCTAAGGTTGAAGATCTGTTCTGTGGTGCTCCTTCCTGCTCGGAACCCAGCCTGTTCCTCAGCGATTATCTCTTCGGCTTGTGGTTTAAGCCTATTCAAGATGACTTTCAGCATGACTTTGCTTGCATGACTGATGAGGCTGATGGTTCTGTAGTTCTGGTAGAGCTGTAGGTTGCCTTTTTAGCTCGCCTGAACGAAAGTTCAGGAAGAGCTATTGCTGTCACCACCACGTCCGCGTCAGCGTCCGGATTGGATGTTTTGGTTAAAGTCTTTTAAGACCTATATCTCCCTAACCCATGGATGGATTCTTTTGATACTTGCACTGTAGTTAGATATTGGTCCAAAGTTTAACAGGGTACCACCCCCACCCCACTCCTTGACCTTAATGTCAAGGTCATGGACTTAGAAAATTGGGATTTTTTTTGGACTGGATGTTTTGGTTAAAGTTTTATAAAGCCCAATATCTCCTTAACCCATTGATGGATTCCTTTGATACGTGCACTGTAGTTAGATATTGGTCCAAAGTTTTCCAAGGTACTACCCCCACTCCCCTCAGTGACCTTGATGTCAAGGTCATGGACTTAGAAAATTGTCTTTTTATTGATTGGATGTTTTGGTTAAAGTTTTTTAAACACACATATCTCCTGAACCCATAGATGAATTCTTTTCATATTTGCACTGTATTTAGATATTAGTTTAAAGTTTTACAGAGTACTACCCCAGCCTCGCTCAGTGACCTTGATGTCAAGGTCAGGGACTTAGGAACTTTAGTCTTTATTAAAGTTTTCTAATTGCATACTGATTCATAATGCTTGGCAGAGATTTAGTTTACACTTGAACTGATGTTAGACACTTTTTTGAGTTTTTACAAAACACTATATACATGAACTTACCCCACTGGATGACCTTGATGTCAAGGTCACAGACTTTGAGTTTTGTCTTAAAGATTTTGGTTAAAGTTTTATATTAATGAAGACATGATTTCACAGTGCCACAATGGACTCAGTTGATACTAATACTTGGAGTGATGTTAGATAATGGTTTAAGGTTTTGATACATCCTGGCCCCACCCTCTACCCCTTAGTTCTTTGACCTTAAGCTCATGGACTTTGAAATTTCATGCAGATTTTTTTTTAGTTTTTCTTTATTTTATTTTATTTTAAGACTTATTTCTAAGATAGCTTTTGTTTATAAATGTGTTGTCATTATGGACATGCTTGCCTGAAGTTTTATGCATAGCACTCCACTCTCGCCATAGCGACTGTATGATGGGCAAGCACCTATTCAGGCAAGCTATGCTGTCAGGCGACAGCTCTTGTTTACGGAGCGCAATAATCAGCGACTGCGTCCATGGGGTAGGCCATTCTCCTGTTCTCCAGATCCTGTTACAGATATCTGTTAAAACATCAATCATGGTCTCCCCGCCAGCTTGAACAAGTTCTGCTAGTATATTATCAACTCCGGCAGATTTCCCTTTCTTTAGTGCTGCTACTGCAATCTCAACTTCCTCACGAAGGATCGGTTGATGATCTTCTTCTGGGGGCTGATTGCAGTCGAGAACCGCATTGTCACCATATGTCTCATGGTTGTATAGTTCTGAGCAATATTCTGTTCTTCTGCTGAGAATCTCTTGTTCCTCTGTAAGGCATTTCACAGACTTGTCCTGGATAGTTGTGGATATACCCTGTTTCTCTGAAGTTAGATCCTTCACCAGCTGGTATGCTCTCTTGCTGTTGTTTTTGTTCAGGTAAGTTTCAATCTCCTCGCACTGACTAGCTATCCAGTCCTCCTTCGCTTTCTTCACTGCCTTTTGAACATTGTTAAGGTTGTCAACCATGATGTTTCTAGGGCAGAAGTCAGCCTGACGGAACCCATCCCTCTCCAGGCTATATATGTTGACCACAGCCGAAATCCACGATTATTGTATGGCTTGTCTTGGTCACGAACACATGGCCGTTGACTCAAAGAGTTCTTCCGCCCTGGCCGTTGACTTCTTCTTGGAAGACTTCCGCCCAGTGATGTTGTGTTAACACCACCCCTTCGGGTAGAGTTTGTCAATACATACTTCAGTATTTGTGTGTTATGGATACATTCACAAACTTTTGAAGTCAGGATGCGCCCTTCACATACAGGTCAGTTACATTCTTGCGATAGTAGAAAAAGATTGACACCTTTCATCCAAACGCTCAGTCATCGTGATTTGATAAGTTGTTTTGAAGACTGTCGTAAGAGGTTGAATCTACGAGTGGGCGTTATTTTGATAATCGTTTTTGACAGGTAGGCAGTCCGACATGTGCGTTACCTGGTTCAATGCTCCATACGGACAATCTCGATTGGTCCGTAGGCGGTCTTTTCGTCTGGTTGACACCTGCGTTAATCCGATTAATTATGACAAGTGCTAGTATTTTAAAGACAGTGGCGATATTTTATACGTCGGGACAAGATCAAACGGCCGTATGTGACAATTATCAGGTGTATGCCAGACGCCAGAGGTCCTATTTTCCGACGTACGAGAGCAAATCCTGGGCATAATATACGGCCATACGTCCGTTAACGGAAGCCCTGAAAAATATTTTTTTTTATGAATGTATTCAAATAAAAATACAAATACTTTGCAAATGTATTCGAATACTTTTGAATATTTTTCAATAAAATATGGAAATTTCATTAATCAACATTTTATGCTGAACTTTCATGTCTCTAGTAGTCCAGACTCTAGAGGTTTTACTACATAAAATAATTCTGATTACAAGATTCTTTCTTTTGACATGTCCTAGATATCTTCATATCTATTTTAGGAACCTTATATTTAGATCTATGGTACAGCTTGATATCTTTATATGTTTGCAAACTTGCTTATTTGGTGTAAGGTGACTTTATTTCCATATTCAGATGCCAAAGCTGGAGGCCATTTGATCTGGATCTACACTATTTTTCATTTTGATTCTAAATATATAGTAATAAATTGCATCAAATTGAAAGTAATCATGGCATTTTAATCAGAGATTGGGCAATTGTTGTGATTTTCATCTCTATTTCAAATTATATGTTTGGCTGAAATTAAGATGGGATCATAATTGTGTATTGTAATTTTTTGAGAAACAAGTGTCAAAAAATTGTACAGGTATGGCATGGCTTAGTTGTCAGTTCTGTGCCTTGTCCCTTTTTAATACTGTCCTGGGGCAATCTACTGAAAGGTGACATATAGGTATTATATTTGCTAACTTGGAAGTTTAACCTAATGATGCCTGGTGCCATAAAAGATATCTTGACTAACAGTGATAACCAAGATCAGACACTGTAGAGTGCAGCATATGATCAGGGTTTTCAATAATGGCTTCAAAAACTTGATTTTTTACAGAAAGTCATAAAAATAAAATCAGCCAAAGCAATCAATTAATAAATAATATTCTGTGATGTCTTTTATGTATTGTATTTACCTTTGAGGTGTAGTCTTCAAAGTTCCTACACTAGCATTCTTGGACTTTAGAGCCTCACAGGCTAGAGACAACCGGTTGTCAGTAGCCTCACAGGCTAGAGACAGTAGCCTCACAGGCTAGAGACAACCGGTTGTCACTAGCCTGTGAGGCTGCTGACAACCAGCTAATAAATTAATATGCATTTTAAAGGACAGGAAGCATTGGTTCATTGTAAAAACATCACAAGTAATTCTCAATAGGTTTATGCTTTAAATCAGGCTACATATGAATCACAACAACAAAATATCTGCAAATAAAAAAGCAAAAATATGGAGAAGAGATATTTTCTAAAAATAGATTTTCAAAGGGAAGTAACTCAAATCATACTTTGTAAGGGAACTGACTCAAAATACCACTTACAAATTTTCTCTGAATGTTTATGTGCTAATTCTGTTTGCACAATTGCCTCCATGATCATAGTAGTTATACTTGTATTCTTATTATAAATTCGTAGTTTATTTTTCCTAGTGGATAGAATCAGTAAATAAACAAATTTGCTTGACTGAACAGCAAGAATATAACTATAGGGAAGATCATGTAATGGTAACTGGAAAATTTATGTGAAACCTTTTTTCCATCAAGGTAAATGAAAAATTTGTGTGCATGTGATGCATAAATTCTTTTAGCTATTTGTATGAATAACCCAATGACTTCCAGACAATAATAATGTAGATAATAAAAAAAAACACAGAATTGTACATCTGATTCTTTTAATAGTTTCTTGCTTTCTACAATCAACTTAAAACTTGATCAGAGTTGAAACAAATATCAACAAGGCCAAAAGTAAAATATTTAAAGTTTCCCCTTACGTGACCGACCCTAAAAAAATGGCCCTACCCAAAAATTTTTTTTCCATGATTTGGGAATAAAAAATATTTTTTTCTTCACTTAAATTTATACCTTGCTGTTAGAGGACTTGTTATTTTCCAATGCAAAATTCTACTGCTAAATTCTTTAGGGAACTGTTTTGAACATTTAAGTGGTTATGATAATATTCCTTATAATGGAATTCATAAACCTAAGTCTGGGAGAAAGAAAAAAAATATTTTACCGACCGACCGACCCTTCTCTTTTTGACAGGGTCGCGTAAGGGGAAACAAATTTATTTCTATGGTTGGCCCAAATATCATGATATAATAGTAATACCATGAAACTAATATTCTAAAAATATCTTGAGTTTTATTATTTGAAAACAATAGGATTTATAGTAACTGGTTGTCACTAGCCTGTGAGGCTATTGACAACCAGTTGTCAGCAGCCTGTGAGGCTAGTGACAACCGGTTGTCAATAGCCACTTCCTAAAAGGCGAATTTTATGCATCAATGTTTCCTCAAAATGGCAAAAGTATTCATAATGTATTCTTAAAAGTATTCATGAATACATGAAATTTGCAATGTATTCAAATACAAATACAAATACTTTATTCTAAGAAATCCACGAATACAGAAAATTTTATGAATACTCAGAAAATGTATTCGAATTGTATTCGAATAAGAATACAGAATACGATTACCCCAAGTCTGCCGGTGACCATTTATGTAAATTGACTGGTGGATAATGTGTAAAGGCATTTTTTCACATGGTAGTGATTTGTTTTAAATAAATTTGTAAAGACTAGACAAGTTCATGCAAAGACATGCATCTTATTGTAAAGATAAATTACTGGCAAATCCATGGACACCAATTACTAAGAGGTTTGTACTGATTATGGAGAGAAACCGGGATAGTTTCCCAGGCTCATGCACAGTTTTGCTCACCGAAGATTAATATCTTGCATAAATTGAGACTTTGTTGTGGCTCTACTGCCCAAAGTCCAAATCCCAAGCGTCTGTGGCCTGGCAGGCTAGGGATACGGTTCAGTATCCCTAGCATTTTCATTAGGCCAGGCTAGAGGTACGGTAATTACAAGGTTTGACAGAATCTTGGTTTAATCATCCTGAGTCTTGTTTAGAAAATAAGGAACAGAAATTGTTATTGTTGTTCTGAAATGAACCCTGCAATGTATTCGACGCCATTTGCATGGTGGAATAACTCTTTCACCTAAGGCAGCCACTAAAGCGAATAAGAATTCTGATATGAGACCGGATAATAGTATGTTGGTTGATTAATATATTTATATTTATTATTTTTATTATCATTATCATCATAGCCAGGCTAGGGAGACGGTTTCTTATTATGATTTCAAAATTGTAAGAATGCTCAACTTTAGAAAGAAATTTATATTATTGTGAAAGTGTTTAATGTTGTCTTTCTTCTTTTAGTATCCGACGTTTTGCTTATTTTTTCGACCTGTCATCATGTTAGCCTATGGATGAGCCAAATATAGTTCAATACTAGTACGAGTTATGGAAATGAATTAGTTAATTTCTTTTATCGTGTAACTATGTATTTGCAGCATCCATAGTTACCAGTTAAGTAGATAGATAGATAGGCACGCAAACACGGACAGACGGACATACGGTTAGATAGATATTGTTGGTTTTCTCGCATCGCAGCTCATATGGTTTTGTTAAAAAAAAAAATTGAATTATCCTCAATACCATCTCTCACTCTCCATGCTATTTCATCACTGATAGCACATATGAGTGCATGCCTGCCTTGTATATCTACGAGGGCATTGAGTACAAAACTGCCATTCAGGTGCATGGCATAGTCACATTGACATTTGTGCTTGGATGCTCATATGTACGGTTTAAATCAGATGAAAACTTGTTCACAATCACTGTCTTAGGGTAACTGCACCGACAAGGAGCTTGAAGTCATTCAAAATGGGTGCTGACATGGCATTGGCAGACAGACCATTCCAGAGGTGGACAATTGATGGAGAGAAGGATCCTTTGTAGGCTTTGATAACAGTATGTTGGCAGGAATCATTGATGATGTCCTCAAGTTGCTACACAAGTGCAAACATATCCAGATCACCAACAAATGAAATGTCATACAGATTTCCTATAAAGTTCATGGACAGGCTTTGAAAGAAACTTCAAAAGCCAAATACCTTGGAATCACCATAGACAGTACACTGTCTTGGAACAGCCATATTGATACAGTGACAAATGCTACTAGTCCATAGTTTGTCCAAAGATCCGAGTATGCTTCAGTGGTGTGGGACCCTGTAACAAAATCCAACCTTGCCCTGGAGTTTGTGCCACCAGGTATGGCTGCTCTACCACAGAACCAGCAGTGTCACTTCAGTGCTGCAAGAACTTAGTTGGGAGAACTTAAGTCAAGTTGAGACCAGAAACAAAGCCACAGTGATGTACAGGATCATCAATAACCTTGTTAAAATCCCTACACCTCATTACAGGAATATACCGAAATACACCAAGATATAAATTATCATTATCAAAAATAATTATTATCAAAATAAACTTTAGTATTGCCAGAGTAGTAAATTATGAGCTATTTCCGTCTCGTTATTGTCCTTTTTGGATTGTAAGTGAGAATAAAGGGACCAATGTAAGGGCCAAAGCATTATAGAGTACCACCCCCATCCCACTCAGTGACTAAAGGTCAAGGTCATAGACATTTTCTAAGTATTGGGCAAGGCGCTGTCAGGCGAGCTATCCTGTACCCATGTAGGTCTTGTTGATCTCCCATTAATGTTCTTAATGTGCAATGGTAATGGCTGCACAATGTTACCGGACTCAAATGTATAGCAGCATAACCTTAACCATAACCTTAACCCAGATCCTGTAGTAGAGTCTAAGACTATTTTGTATATCTGCCTGTAAAGTAATTATTTGAAGTAGAATGTTGTTGTCTATCTATTTTTGATAAATACATACATGTAATTATCCGAAAAATAGTACTCTGATCAGTTATTCAGTATGTCATTTGCATAATAGATCATGCAGAATAACATGAGGTTGTCCTTGCATTGAAACTAAAAGTTGATGCACAGATGGCTAAAACACGTACCTCTGATATGGGGGTTTAAATAAATAAAGAGTGCATAGAAGGGGGAAAACCATTCCACAGAGGACTGGTACCGGTATGTGCCTATGTGGGAAAACAAATGAATGATTGAAGGCATAAGTTTATGTTGATTATCTTGTATACTGGGAATTATGTGAAACCTTATTTTGAGCTTTTCATTCACAGCAAGAATCAAAGATGCTCAGCAGCGAAGAGTTCTTGATGAAGCTGCTCGTAGACGTCGGCAGAGGAAAGCCCTGGAGGCACTGGAACAAGATAACTTCCAGGAAGATCCCCATGCTGATCTCAAGATGAGTAAAAAAGCTCCAAAGTTTGAGGAATCCATGGAATCAAGTAGGTTAACAATTTATTTCAAATTAGAAGAGCTTTAATGACTCGAAATACTGTGGCAGAATACCAGAACTATCAGATTGCCAGTTTTACATTATTTTCCATTTGGTCACCAGTTTAAATTTCATCACTGAATATGTAGTTAAAATTCCAGTAAACTAAACTAATCTTGTTGGGGTAATTACTGTTGATATGCGAAAAAAAGGTAGGGCTGAAAAATAGCCTGTAACTTTTATTTTACTGTATTTGTGAAATTGTTGTAATAAGCACACAGTGCACTTAAAAATTTCATGTTTACCTTACAAATTGTTGACATCATAAAAAGTAATACCCATGTCTCGCTTCTTTTAGTTTCTATACATGTACAGGCCAACTTCGTTGTGTCAAACTTGCTTATCTCGAAAACCCTGCTAGTGTCGAAGTGATCTCCCATTCCCGAACATTCCCCCCTATATAATATTGCATTTCGACCTCCGTTGTGTGGAACTTGCTAATAACGAAAACACTGCCGTATCGAAGTGATTTTTGATTCCCTTCCGACACTTTTCATGTATTTTACCACTGTTTGTGTCGAAGTCAAAATGTGTATTCAGAAAAAGATCACCGAAACGACGGAAAGAAAATGACGGCCGTTTTGTTTAGATGTTTTGCGGTAATGAAAAACCTGCATATTTTTGTCTTTAAGCAAATTGGTACAAACATCGAACAATAACAATGAAAAAGAACGATTTACCAAACAATTGTCTTAATTGATCGCAGTTCAATCAATTATCCCAAATTATCCAATAATTATCCAATGATTGCGTGAAACGATGCAGACATTGTTTTGTTGATCAGCTGTTTTTGTGTGTAAGTTAATTGACCTTGAACCGGGTATACGTCACAGGTCAGGTGCGTTCGATTGGAAAGTTCGGTAAGTTAGGCGCCTTTGAAATTTAATTGATTGAACAGTATTGAGCGGTGCTCTTTGATGCGGGCTATTAGTAACTGTAAACTGCTTTAATTCAAAATGTAAAATAAAACTAAGTGAAGCGATTTTTCTTGTCTTTGTTTCAATCCCGTTTTCAGTAGAAACAGTTTTACAACGTTTGTATTGCACATATTTTGTAGAAATACTGACTCTACGAAAGTTAAGATATTGTACATGTATAGAACAAAAATTTTGGTGACGTCACAATTTGCCTATCTCGAACTTCGGAAAACTCGAAGCGGGTTCTCCATTCCCTTGGAATTCGAGATATCGAAGTTGGCCTGTATATGCATATTAGTTTTCTTAGTTGCTATACATGTATATGCATATTAGTTATCTTAGTTGCTATACATGTATATGCATATTAGTTTTCTTAGTTGCTATACATGCATATGCATATTAGTTTTCTTAGTTGCTATACATGTATATGCATATTAGTTTTCTTAGTTTCTATACATGTATATGCATATTAGTTTTCTTAGTTGCTATACATGCATATGCATATTAGTTTTCTTAGTTGCTATACATGTATATGCATATTAGTTTTGATATGATGACAGCCCAATGATTTAACACTGCAACTAAACTTATAAAAACTGTTTGGTTATGTAGTATTTGACCTGTACATTGTACAAGCAGACTATTGTATGACAGATTCTTGCAAGCCTGGGTCTGTACTTGACTGTACAACTCTGTAATAACAATTTGTAAGGTAAAGTGCCTGAGGAAAGAGTGCATGTTTTTCATATAGACTGGATAAATTATGGTAAATATTGAAATGTATGTGTTTGCTATTGTAAAAGTGTCAATGGACTTGTCTGTTTTCATGAATACAGTTGAGCTGTATTATGTGACTTCCAACAATGTGGCAATATAATTTATATTGTAATGTGATATTCAGATCATGATGCTCATTTACACAAGGGGGTCAGAAACCTATCCACTGGCTTTATGGCTTGTGCCACTTCCATAGAAGGCTGAGGTTACAAGCGAAGGAAGTGATCAGACTGTACTTTATAAAGTGCAGTCAGATCAGAGCCTTTGCTTGTCACCAGTGCCACATTGTTGGAAATCATGTTGGTTGGTTGGTTGGTTGATTTGATGTTTAACGTCCACGGTAAACAACTAAGGTCATGTTGGGACAGTCAGTTAACCTAACCACACTATTCCTGGGCAGGCTTAGACCTCCTAAGCGGTTAACCAGTACTAAGTGCACATACTTTCGCCAGTAACTGACAACTGCCCTTCTTGAATCAGCGGAAGGAGAAACAAAAGTATGTGGCCAGACCGGGATTCGAACCCAGGATTGAATTACGAGTCAGGTGCCCTACCGCTACCCGGCCCGGCTCGGAAATCAGGTAAATTGGCAGTTTCTTTTATTCTGTAGGTAGCACAGGTGGTAGAAAGAAGAGAAAATTCCGCAGTGAACATTTCAAGTACAGATTTAAGAAAAGTTTTGCTGCTCTTATAGAGGAAGAGGTAAGAACAGACAAACATGACTTGTGATTTTACATCCTTTTCAACAATATTTCAGCCATATCAGGGGAGGATGATGAAAACTGTGTGCAATGGAACCTTGCTTACAGTTGGTAAGATTCCAGCTGGAATTGAAGCTGGATCACTAGCTTTGTAGGCCAGCACTTTTCCCATTGATATATCAGGATTTTGTACCATTAAAAGAGTCCTGTCAGACTGTGAAGATAATTTAGATCTGATGCTGCAGCATCTTATTAGCACTTTCACTGCTTGTGTCACTTACTGAAATACATGTATCTGAAGAAGAAAAAATCAATCACCCCATAATAGAAATGGAACTGTGTAATCTGTAGAAAAGGAAAAAGAATCCACTTGGCACAAACTATGAAAATGGGTGAACAATATGATCACTAATGCAAGTATTTCAGGCAGAACCCAAATCAAGAGAATCTCCTCTGATATTTTTTCACCGGAGAGGCTGTGGTTTTGGGAAAACTACACTTATTGGTTCAGCTGTCCAAACATTTAGGGTTAGTAAGTATAAATGGCTAGGGTTTTACAAATATGCATCCTTTACCTTGTACAATTTTCTATTTACTTTCAGCACCTGTCCAACAAGGAGTCACCAAGCTATTTTGGAGCATGTGCACCACCTTCAAAGTTACCACCAAGACATTTTTGTGCTGTTTGTGGATATCCTTTATTGTTTGAAATGCACTAGTTAATAATTTTAGGAATAACCAGTCTTTGCACATTTTGTTATTTTGGCCAAGTAATTAATACTCTGGACCCATTCACTGGAGTAATGAAGTTGTAGGCCAAGTAATTAATACTCTGGACCCATTCACTGGAGTAATGAGCTTGTAGGCCAAGTAATTAATACTCTGGACCCATTCACTGGAGTAATGAAGTTGTAAGCCAAGTAATAAATACTCTGGACCCATTCACTGGAGTAATGAAGTTGTAAGCCAAGTAATTAATACTCTGGACCCATTCACTGGAGTAATGAAGTTGTAAGCCAAGTAATAAATACTCTGGACCCATTCACTGGAGTAATGGAGTTGTAGGCCAAGTAATAAATACTCTGGACCCATTCACTGGAGTAATGAAGTTGTAAGCCAAGTAATTAATACTCTGGACCCACTCACTAGAGTAATGGAGTTGTAGGCCAAGTAATTAATACTCTGGACCCATTCACTGGAGTAATGAAGTTGTAGGCAAAGTAATTAATACTCTGGACCCATTCACTGGAGTAATGGAGTTGTAGGCCAAGTAATTAATACTCTGGACCCATTCACTAGAGTAATGTTGTAGGCCAAGTAATTAATACTCTGGACCCATTCACTGGAGTAATGAAGTTGTAGGCAAAGTAATTAATACTCTGGACCCACTCACTAGAGTAATGGAGTTGTAGGCCAAGTAATTAATACTGTGGACCCATTCAATGGAGTAATGAAGTTGTAGACAAAGTAATTAATACTCTGGACCCACTCACTAGAGTAATGGAGTTGTAGGCCAAGTAATTAATACTGTGGACCCATTCAATGGAGTAATGAAGTTGTAGGCAAAGTAATTAATACTCTGGACCCACTCACTAGAGTAATGGAGTTGTAGGCCAAGTAATTAATACTGTGGACCCATTCAATGGAGTAATGAAGTTGTAGGTCAAGTAATTAATACTCTGGACCCACTCACTAGAGTAATGGAGTTGTTGGCCAAGTAATTAATACTCTGGACCCATTCACTGGAGTAGTGAAGTTGTAGGCCAAGTAATTAATATTCTGGACCCATTCACTGGAGTAATGAAGTTGTAGGCCAAGTAGTTACTACTCTGGACCCGTTCACTGGAGTAATGAGCTTGTAGGCCAAGTAATTAATACTCTGGACCCATTCACTGGAGTAATGAGCTTGTAGGCCAAGTAATTAGTACTCTGGACCCATTCACTGGAGTAATGAAGTTGTAGGCCAAGTAATTAATACTCTGGACCCATTCACTGGAATAATGAAGTTGTAGGCGCCAGACATGTATAGGTGATCATTCTTCTCTAGCCTCTGAACAATCACATTCTCTTTTTTAACCCCACATCCCATTTTCAAAATTAACAGGAAAAGAATGATTCATTGATTGACTGATTTGATGCTTAAAGTCCATGGTAAACAGCTATGGTTATGTCGGGATGGTCAGTTCCCCGACGGTCAGTTAACCTAACCACACTATTCCTGGGCAGGCTTAGACCTCCTAAGCAGTTAACCAGTACTAAGTGCACATACTTTTGCCAGGAAAAGAAATGTTAACATAAACGGACAAAGGTTCATGAAAGACAGGCACAGTTAGCCAAATGAAGAGCTTTTTCCCAAACGGGTGGTAATTAAACTGGTCACACTGAGCCTGAGGTGTTTCAGCTGAGGGCCACAATATTTGACTACATTATTGGTTTCATTGAAAAACAAGGAAAATCTTCTTTTTTTTTAAAAAAAAGATAATCGGCGCAGATTAAATGCAAGTGTGTTTTATAATATGTCTCTAGGTGAAGAGTGGACAATAACTTCCATGAATATTACTCAAGTGAGCTGTGTCGGTAGGCACCCGCAACCGTAATTTTGACACTGGGTAGGGACAATAATATATCTCAAGATTGAGCTGTCCAATTTGGAATTGCAAAATGGACCGCGGTCAATCTTGCCAACATGATGCAATGTTTGTTTGTGTGTATTAAACCGAAAGTAGAAATCGAAAGTATCTCTATACTGAAAAAAGAAAGTCTGAATATTAACCTCGTCTGTTGTTGATAAGATTTCCATTGTAAATTTACAAACAAGAGAAACATTTTGAATTAAGATCTGACAGAGTGCTAGTATTCATGCAGTGTAGTACATTGGGGGAAAAACAAAGCATAAATATTTATTGACCTTTGATATTATTGGCTAAATTTTGACATACCCGTTATGAAATCTTGTGAAATGTGGTGCAAAAGTGAGATTATACTTGGCTGTGCCGAGAAAAAAAATGGATTCCAGAATTATTAAAGAAAGCATAACTTGTTGCACACAGTATAAATTTTTGAAGTTAACCTCCTTATTGAGAGTCTGGAGAATTTTAACAAGAAGCTACACATAGAAGTCTTTCTTTTCTCCCAAAACCTGCACAGGAACTCTGTTTTCAAAACTCTGGTAAATTCTTGCAAAGCAATTCTCATATACCTGGTGCGCCAAGACCATGTGCCCAAGACTTTAGCTGGGCACATTGGGGTTCGACTGTTGGACTTCTTTTTGCTCCAGCATTACAGTGTTGTTCTTGCTGTAGACTGCTCACCTGGTTTCATCTCAGTATTAAGTCCTGATGTATATATTTGCTGTTTTGATCCATTGATGGGTAAGAAGTCCTTCACACGAACTAAGTAACTTGTATGTTTGTTAACAACAACAGAATCCAGGGCTGGGGTTACATGCATGTAAAGCTGGTTTAAGCCCCTAGTAATTTATTACTGACCAGGGCTGGGGTTACATGCATGTAAAGCTGGTTTAAGCCTCTGGTAATTTATTACTCACCGTTCCAAGGTGGAACTTCTCGTGTGGTTCATTTCTATTATTGCCATAGTTTGTAGTTGATTTATTGTCCCCCGCCTTTTCGAAGAAAAGCAGAGGGACATAGTTTTCGGCATTCCGTCCTTCAGTCTTTCCGTCCCCCTTAAGTAGTAGGTACCTTGTGTGCGCAACTCCTCCTACAGTTTTATGCCGATTCTTTCGAAACTTTACAGATGTTTTTGTCATGGTCTGAAGATACCCATGTGGGTTGGATGTAATCCTGAGATCATTCTTTGTCACTTTTTGCACAAGTTGAACTTAGGCGTTTTTTAGGCGTTTTTACTATCAAAGTGACTAGATAGTGGGTACCTTGTGTGTGCAACTCCTCCTACAGTTTTATGCCGATGCCTTTGAAACTTCACAGGTGTTTTGGTCATGGTCTGAAGATATGCATGTAGTTTGGATATAATCCTCACATTATTTTTTGTCACTTTTTCCTACAGTTTTATGCCGATTCCTTTGAAACTTCACAGGTATTTTGGTCATGGTCTGAAGATATGCATGTGGTTTGGATATAATCCTCACATTATTTTTTATCACTTTTTTTTACAAATTGAACTTAGCCATTTTTCATACATTTTTAGCTCGCCTGAACGAAAGTTCAGGAAGAGCTATTGTTGTCACCACGGCGTCGGCGTCCGCGTCCGCGTCAGCGTCCGCGTCGGCGTCCGGATTGGATGTTTTGGTTAAAGTTTTTTAAAGACCTATATCTCCTTAACCCATGGATGGATTCTTTTGATACTTGCACTGTAGTTAGATATTGGTCTAAGGTTTAACATGGTACCACCCCCACCCCACTCCGTGACCTTGATGTCAAGGTCATGGACTTAGAAAATTGGAATTTTTTTTGGACTGGATGTTTTGGTTAAAGTTTTATAAAGCCCAATATCTCCTTAACCCATGGATGGATTCCTTTGATACTTGCACTAAAGTTAGATATTGGTCTAAAGTTTTCGAAGGTACTACCCCCACCCCCCTGTGTGACCTTGATGTCAAGGTCATGGACTTAGAATATTGTCTTTTTATTGATTGGATGTTTTGGTTAAAGTTTTTTAAAGACACATATCTCCTGAACCCATAGATGAATTCTTTTTATATTTGCACTGTACTTAGATCTACAGAGTACTACCCCAACCCCGCTCAGTGATCTTGATGTCAAGGTCAGGGACTTAGGAAATTTTTGGCTTTTTTAAAGTTTTGTAATTGCAAACTGATTCATAATGCTTTGCAGAGATTTAGTTTATACTTGAACTGATGTTAGACTCTTTTTTGAGTTTTTACAAAACACCTTATACTTACCCCACTGGATGACCTGGAAGTCAAGGTCATCCACTTAGAATTTTATCTTAAAGATTTTGGTTAAAGTTTTATATTTATGAAGACATAATTTCACAGTGCCATGATGATGGACTCAGTTGATACTAATACTTGGACACTGATGTTAGATAATGGTTCAGGGTTTTGATACATCCTAGCCCCCCCTCCCCCTCCCCCCCCACCCCCCACCCACCCCCCCACCTGTCAGTTTTTTACCTCAAGCTCATGGACTTTGAAATTTCATTTCATTTTTTTTTATTTTAATTTTATTTTATGACTTATTTCTGAGATAGCTTTTGTTTATAAATGTGTTTTCATTATTATGGACATGCTTGCATGAAGTGTTGTGCATAGCAGTCCACATAGCCCCCCCCCCCCCCCCCCCCCCCCCCCCCACCCCCCTCCCCCCTACCCGTCAGTTTTTTTTACCTCAAGCTCATGGACTTTGAAATTTCATTTCATTTTTTTATTTTTATTTTATTTTAAGACTTATTTCTGAGATAGCTTTTGTTTATAAATGTGCTTTCATTATGAACATGCTTGCATGAAGTTTTATGCATAGCAGTCCACACCACCATTCGGCTATGTGATGGGCAAGCACCAATTCAGGCGAGCTATGCTGTCAGGCGACAGCTCTTGTTACTATCAAAGTGAATAGATAGTGGGTACCTTGTGTGTGCAACTCCACCTACAGTTTTATGCCGATTCCTTTGAAACTTCACAGGTGTTTTGATCATGGTCTGAAGATATGCATGCGGTTTGGATATAATCCTCACATTATTTTTTTTTATTACTTTTTTCACATTTTTAACTTAGCCGCTTTTCCGTACAAACACTAAGTGTATATACAGTGGAGACCTAGTTTCCAAGGCGGGGGACATAAATTCGCCGAATTTGCTTGTTAGTCTTTGACTTTCTGTGAATTCTTCAGAAAAGCCATACAGACATCTGCTGGGAAAGAGCTGACCTCTTGGCTTTTCACTTGTCTTGTTTTGCTTTGTGTACTTTCTTCATCACTCAGCCTTCATCAAAATATCGTAGCTATCACTAGTTATTGTGCTGTTTAGGTCTTCTATACTCAGCCTTCATCAAAATATCGTAGCTATCACTAGTTATTGTACTGTTTAGGTCTTCTATACTCAGCCTTCATCAAAATATCGTAGCTATAACTAGTTATTGTGCTGTTTAGGTCTTCTATACTCAGCCTTCATCAAAATATCGTAGCTATCACTAGTTATTGTGCTGTTTAGGTCTTCTATACTCAGCCTTCATCAAAATATCGTAGCTATCACTAGTTATTGTGCTGTTTAGGTCTTCTATACTCAGCCTTCATCAAAATATCATAGGTATCACTAGTTATTGTGCTGTTTAGGTCTTCTATACTCAGCCTTCATCAAAATATCGTAGCTATTACTAGTTATTGTGCTGTTTAGGTCTTCTATACTCAGCCTTCATCAAAATATCATAGCTATCACTAGTTATTGTGCTGTTTAGGTCTTCTGTACTCAGCCTTCATCAAAATATCGTAGCTATCACTAGTTATTGTGCTGTTTAGGTCTTCTATACTCAGCCTTCATCAAAATATTGTAGCTATCACTAGTTATTGTGCTGTTTAGGTCTTCTATACTCAGCCTTCATCAAAATATCGTAGCTATCACTAGTTATTGTGCTGTTTAGGTCTTCTATACTCAGCCTTCATCAAAATATTGTAGCTATCACTAGTTATTGTGCTGTTTAGGTCTTCTATACTCAGCCTTCATCAAAATATCGTAGCTATCACTAGTTATTGTGCTGTTTAGGTCTTCTATACTCAGCCTTCATCAAAATATCGTAGCTATCACTAGTTATTGTGCTGTTTAGGTCTTCTATACTCAGCCTTCATCAAAATATCGTAGGTATCACTAGTTATTGTGCTGTTTAGGTCTTCTGTACTCAGCCTTCATCAAAATATCGTAGCTATCACTAGTTATTGTGCTGTTTAGGTCTTCTGTACTCAGCCTTCATCAAAATATCATAGGTATCACTAGTTATTGTGCTGTTTAGGTCTTTTATACTCAGCCTTCATCAAAATATCGTAGGTATCACTAGTTATTGTGCTGTTTAGGTCTTCTATACTCAGCCTTCATCAAAATATCGTAGGTATCACTAGTTATTGTGCTGTTTAGGTCTTCTATGACATCACATAAAAGGTACCATCAACATGTACATAAATTGAAAAGAGTCCTTATTGTTTATAAAGAACTGATTCATAGGAAAATATGGAACAAAACGTTAAGGCTGTGAGCCACTGATCAGTTTGTACAAGTGCGTAGTTTACATACATGTATGATCATGGAATAAGGTACATTTTCATATGACATTGATCGTTATTGAAACTTGATTTTAGATGTCTAAGCATCAGGTGCTGCCATATTATTCTAATCTACAAGGAAATAGTCTTCAATGGTAAAAGAGTTTCCATGATAGACCACATATGTTTATAGGCTAGTAGTTGTTTGAACTGTAGGCATGAACACTAGGCCAAGCTTTGTTTTCTCATGTGTAGAACTTACAGTAAATTTAGTTTTCCTTAACTGATCTTCACTTTTCCCTCCAACTACACTTGTGTACAGTGTGGAGCTAGATATTGTAGTGTGAAATGTCTGGGCACTCACCAAGATACAAGGTAAGTAAGTCAAAATGACGTAACATTTCCCTCAAGCTACACTTGTGTACAGTGTGGCACCTGGTATCATAGTGTTGAATGTCTGGGCACTCACCAAGATACAAGGTAAGTCAGTCAAAATGACGTAACATTTCCCTCAAGCTACACTTGTGTACAGTGTGGAGCTAGATATTGTAGTGTGAAATGTCTGGGCACTCACCAAGATACAAGGTAAGTAAGTCAAAATGACGTAACATTTCCCTCAAGCTACACTTGTGTACAGTGTGGCATCTGGTATCATAGTGTTGAATGTCTGGGCACTCACCAAGATACAAGGTATTTCACAGTTACATTTCTCTTCAGCTACCTCTGTGTACAGTGTGATGCCTGATTTTATAGTGTGAAATGTCTTGGCACTCACCAGTTAGTACACCAATCACCATCTTTTAGTTTCTCCTGTAAAAGAGTCTGACTCAACAAGATTCAATTTCTCCTGTAAAAGTGTCTAGCTACCTGATAAATTACTTCAGTACCCAAAATTGAGTTGGAATGCATGCCACATCAAGCAATATTCAGTACTGTTGTGGAACACATAACAAGTCACTTTCTCACAAATACAAAATAATCATTGTATTACCTGTCAAGGGATGCATAGTTTTGGCTTGTCCATCTCTTCATATGTCTGTCCATTTGTCTATTTAACAAGTCAAACTTTATATATAATTTGTATTATTTCACATATATTTTCAAGATGCCTGGATGGCAACTTTAGATATGTGACCAGGTGTATTTCTGTGTTGCATCATCCTGATGTTACTGCTGGCCTAATGTCAAGACAGAAATTTGCACAAATTTAAAGTTGTTTGTATTTTTTGTGCATATTTTTGAGTTTAATGTTTCTTTTTCATAAACATATACGCATATTTCCAGCTATTTTCTCTAACTCTGTTCAGAAATTTTATATAGATAGCAGAGCTCCAGATAAGAAGGGGTAGCAAAGATAATTATGGGGTGATTTTCCTTATTTCTCAATAGAAGCATATATTGTGACCCCTCATTAGAACTGTCTCATCGAGGTGGCTCTAATGAGGGGTGTATGTTTTATTGAGAAATATGTAAAATTATGGCTGAATTATTCCTGTTACCCCTTCTTATATGGAGCTCTGGATTGGCTTTCCTCCTGTCTGTCTGTCATCATGTAGTTGGTTGGTTGGTTGATTTGATGCTTAACGTCCATGGTAAACAACTAAGGTCATGTCGGGATGGTCAGTTAACCTATCCACACTATTCCTGGGCAGGCTTAGACCTCCTAAGCGGTTAACCAGTACTAAGTGCACATACTTTCGCCAGTAACTGACAACTGCCCTTCTTGAATCAGCGGAAGGACTGTCATCATGTAACCTTTGCAATTTTATGTCAAGTTTGACTACAAAGGCAGTGGGATGTATACATGTATTGATACACCCCGCTCACTTGCTCTAGTTTGTCAAAAAATTGATATGGTGTTGTCTAATTGTTTCCCTGAGGCACTTCTAAAATACACTGTGCTGGAAATTCCAACAATTAATGTGATGCCAAACAGCTTAACAGACCAAAGTTTAACTAGTCCAGATTGAACACTCGCTTAATACATAGTATAAGCCGCGACACCACAAAACCAACAATATGGTTGTGTGCCCAGTAAAGACTCAGATCAGCCTGGACATCCACCCAGTCTGATTAGACTCTTCGCTACATGCTTAAAGGTTAGCTAACGGTCTAAGCTACCTCCATGCGGACAGCGAAGACTCTGATCAGACTGGGTGCATGCCCAGGCTGATCTGAGTCTGTGCTGGGCGCACAACCACATTGTTGGTTTTGTCCTGTCGCGGCTCGTGTATCCCATTGAGTTATAATTGTCAGATAGATTAGTTGATATTTTGGAGATTTTTGTTGGCCCCAGACAAAATATTGACACATTTGGCCACTAGCTGTTTCAACACTGCATATGGTAAGGAAGAGTAGCCTAAGTTAGACTAGCCACAGTAGTTAGGTAGTATAGCATCTGTGAAGACATAAGATATTGTAATCTTTTTATGATTTCCTATGTAATCCTGAACTCTGTGTTACAGGTGCTTAAAATGGACAGCTTGATAGAAGTTGGATGACAGCAGTAAATGGTTGTCTATCAACTGGTGATAGATTGTGGACCTGACTTACAGATCTGCTCTCAGAGCCTGCAAGGCACTCACGTCGATTCTGCAGTCTGACAGTGGCTTAATGGTTCAGCTCCTTTGGGAGACACAGAGCTAGAAAGACCAGTAATCCTAAATATGATTGTTAATTACACGACAATAGTTGAGACAACTTGCAGACAAATTTACAGTTGGCCGAATGTCAGTCCAAAGATACAATATGTCAGTGAGGTGAAAATATAACCTAAAACTGTTTTTGAGAATACTTATATGTCAGAACACAACAGTTGTGATTTGGAATATGAAATTTATAGGAAATTGACTCCTAGAACTTAGCCTCCAGTTCAGATGAGTAATACATTTGTGTAATATGAGGTCACCTGGATAGATGATGATACTAACTAAATCAGAGGCAGCATTGTCATTGCTTCAGTGGATTGTGATAGTTTCAGGGGTGATACAGTGTCAGCATTCACAATTCTTAGAGCCATACTTTATGGTGTATGGAATACACCACCATGTTGTCTGCCATTTTTCAAAGGGAGACGATTTTTTCAGATTTCCTGTTTGCTTTGTTGGATAATGTAGCCTTTCTAAAATAGGGTCTACGCTTAAAAGAAAGGGTCTGCTCCTAGGGAGCAAATTCTTTCATTTAAGAATTGACTCCTTGTTGAGAAGGGAAGCTCAAATAAAAATGGAAGTTTCTTCTCTGTTCACCATAATAGAGGTCTCAGTACTTATATGGTGTCTGTTCACCATAATAGAGGTCTTAGTACTTGTATGGTATCTGTTCACCATAATAGAGGTCTCAGTACTTATATGGTATCTGTTCACCATAATAGATGTCTCAGTTCTTGTATGGTGTCTGTTCACCATAATAGAGGTCTTAGTACTTATATGGTATCTGTTCACCATAATAGATGTTTCAGTTCTTGTATGGTGTCTGTTCACCGTAATAGAGGTCTCAGTACTTGTATGGTATCTGTTCACCATAATAGATGTCTCAGTTCTTGTATGGTGTCTGTTCACCATAATAGAGGTCTTAGTACTTATATGGTATCTGTTCACCATAATAGATGTCTCAGTTCTTGTATGGTGTCTGTTCACCGTAATAGAGGTCTCAGTACTTGTATGGTATCTGTTCACCATAATAGAGGTCTCAGTACTTGTATGGTATCTGTTCACCATAATAGAGGTCTCAGTACTTGTTTGGTATCTGCTCACCATAATAGAGGTCTCAGTACTTGTATGGAGCATGGAGAATTCTAAATAACAGCACAGACAAAAATATCTGTCTGTTTATAATGTCACAAAGTATTGTAATATGAAACACAAACACATTCCTATGCCCTTGTGACAATAGACAGGGGGCATTATGTTTTGCTCCAGTCTGTCTGTCCATCTGTCTGTCCATACATCACATTTTAGAGTACAGAGTTTTTCAAACCTTGTATACTTGTTATGGCTAAATGAAAATGTGCATACATGTATGGACTTTTAATGGAGATAAATTTTGACAAAATTACAGCTTTTTCTTAGTCATTTTGGATAGCTTTTTGCATTATAGGGGTTGTAGTTTGTGTAATCAAATCCTTCCACAGGTTTGAATGGATCTTTTTCGAACCTAGCATACTTATTGTGGACTTAATGAAGATGTGCATGTGGCTTTTTGATGGTGAAAAAATCGATTTTTGACAAACTTATTACCTTTTAAACTTAGTCACTTTAGGCAGATAATTTTCAGCTTTGCCTGTACGAATGCGCAGGAAGTGCCTATTGCATAACCCCTGGTGTCAGCTTTGGTATTTGTGGCATCAGCATTGGTGGTGGTACCCGGATTAGCAGAATGTTAAAGTTTTAAATTAAAGCTTTTATGTGATGGGCAAGGCACTGTCAGGCAAGCTATCCTGTATGTGGACAGGTCTTGTTGCACTATAGGGTATGGAGTTACCATCAGCTACTCTCACAGTTTTCACAGGATTCTTTTCAAACTTTGTACACTTAATTGGGGAATAATGAAGATATTCATGTGGCATGTTGATGGAGGTAAAATTAATTTTGACAGAATAAGAGTCTTTTGAACTTAATCATCATGCCATGGGTAGTTTTTTAGCTCACCAGAGCCGAAGGCTCCGGGGGAGCTTAAAGGATAGGCAGTTGTCGTATGTCGTCTTCGTCAACACTTTCAAACAACATCTCCTCTGCAGCCACATGGCTGATTGGGCCCAAATTTCATCTGTAGCATCCTTTGGCTGGGGGATTGAAAGTTTGTTGTTGTTGTTTTTTTTTTATGAAATTGGCTCCCTAGTTTGGTTGCTATGGCAACTTAGAGTTCCCTTAGACTTATAATGGGGAAAATAAAAAAATGTCAAGCCATTGCAGATATTTTGACAAAACTTGCATAGAAATGTTCCTTTAGAAGTCTTCTATCAGCCATATGTTTTTTTGGCCCACGACCCTTTTTATTGGTTGCCATGGAAACCAAAATGCAAAAAAGAACAAAAAAATACTTAAAAATTATCTCCTCTGAAGCCACTAGGCAGATTGGGTCAAGATTTCATCTGTAGCAACTTTCGGCTTGGGGATTGAAAGTCTACGTTTTTTTTTATGAAAATCAGCTCTTTAGTTTGGTTGCTAAATGGCAACCTAGGGTTCCCATAGACTTATTATGGGGAAAATTTAAAAATGGCATTTACTGCTAAGCCATTGCAAATATTTTGATAAAACTTTCATAGAAATGTTCCTTAAGAAGTATTTATCAGGTATATGTGTTTTAGCCCACTGCCCTTTATATTGGTTTCCATGGAAACCAAAATGCAAAAACAGAAGAAAATACCTCCTCTGAAGCCACTGGGCCAATTACGCCCAAATTTTATCCATAGCACCCTTGGGCTAGGAGATTGAAAGTTTTTGTTTTTTATGAAAATCAGCTTCTTAGTATGGTTGCTATGGCAACTTGGAGTTGCATTGACTTATTAAGGGGAAAATCAAAAAATGGCATTTACTGCCAAGCCATTGCAGATGTTTTGACATAACTTTTATAGAAATGTTCCTTGAGAAGTCTATATAAGCTATAAGTTTTTGGTCCACTGCTCTTTTTAGTGGTTACCATGGACACCAAAATGAAAATATAGAAAAAAAAAAACTTTAAATTATCTTGTCAGAAACCATATGCTCAATGAGGCAGAGACTTCATAGACATACTGATCATATTAGCCTGTACAGATTTTATGTTTTATGGCAAATTATGATGGAAAAAAATGGGATTCAGTGCTTAGCCATGCAGATATTCTGAACTTACATTTTCAGAAATATTCCTTGAGTGGTCTATCAGCCCTATATTTTACTCTGCACACTGCTCATTTTGATCAGTTGCCATGGCAACCAAAAGGAAAAAAAATAGCCAAAAAATCCATAGAAAGTTCTTCTTTTTTGTTGCCAGGGCAGTCAAAATGTGGAAAATAGTTATATGTTTTGTTATCAATTCAACAGACTGTCAGACTGAGACTCTGTAGTTGTATATTTTGTATACGCCTGTACAAATGTGACAGCAATTCCGAGCATATACAAATGTGACAGCAATTTTGAGCTAGAGATCTGGTGAGCTTTGTGGCCTGTGGGCCTCTTGTTCACATCATAGGGTCTGGAGCTTGTGTAATCAACTGCTCCTACATGCTTGTGGCTTTTTGATGGAGATTAAATAATTTTGACAGAATTGCATCTTTCTGAAGACTCATTTCGGGCAGCTATTTTGCACTTTAGGATATGGAACTGTTAGTCCTATTTCAGTAGATTTTTTCTGTCAGAGAATTTGCATAGGCACTGTCAACAAAATGAAGATAAGCATGAGATTTCCTGATATTTATTTTTTTGCAAAATTGCAGTCTATTAATTTTTAATTAATTTGATAAATCTGGTTTGATCTCAGACTATTCAACATTGAAAGTAGGAGACACTGCATTTTGAACTCAGCCATTTTGAGTCTCAGGACAACTGGATAGCTATTATAGTAAATGTTTGTACTCTTGTGACAGGTGCTGCATGGGGGCATTATTTGTGTCTTACAAACACAATTTTCTGATGTGTTACATTTATATGAATTATACCTCACATCTGATAAAATTACATATCAATTAAATTTATATCACAGTCTCATTTGTTTTATTGTTGTTTTCTCATTTTATACCTTTAGTCATGGTTGGGGCATATTATGTTTGGGTATTGGGGTCTGTGTCTCATGGTTGTAGGGTTTGGGTAACACTTCACTTATGGTTCTGTGTCTCGTGGTTGTAGGGTTTGGGTAACACTTCACTTATGGTTCTGTGTCTCGTGGTTGTAGGGTTTGGGTAACACTTCACTTATGGTTCTGTGTCTCGTGGTTGTAGGGTTTGGGTAACACTTCACTTATGGTTCTGTGTCTCGTGGTTGTAGGGTTTGGGTAACACTTCACTTATGGTTCTGTGTCTCGTGGTTGTAGGGTTTGGGTAACACTTCACTTATGGTTCTGTGTCTCATGGTTGTAGGGTTTGGGTAACACTTCACTTATGGTTCTGTGTCTCGTGGTTGTAGGGTTTGGGTAACACTTCACTTATGGTTCTGTGTCTCGTGGTTGTAGGGTTTGGGTAACACTTCACTTATGGTTCTGTGTCTCGTGGTTGTAGGGTTTGGGTAACACATCACTTATGGTTCTGTGTCTCGTGGTTGTAGGGTTTGGGTAACACTTCACTTATGGTTCTGTGTCTCGTGGTTGTAGGGTTTGGGTAACACTTCACTTATGGTTCTGTGTCTCGTGGTTGTAGGGTTTGGGTAACACTTCACTTATGGTTCTGTGTCTCGTGGTTGTAGGGTTTGGGTAACACTTCACTTATGGTTCTGTGTCTCGTGGTTGTAGGGTTTGGGTAACACTTCACTTATGGTTCTGTGTCTCGTGGTTGTAGGGTTTGGGTAACACTTCACTTATGGTTCTGTGTCTCGTGGTTGTAGGGTTTGGGTAACACATCACTTATGGTTCTGTGTCTGGTGGTTGTAGGGTTTGGGTAACACTTCACTTATGGTTCTGTGTCTCGTGGTTGTAGGGTTTGGGTAACACTTCACTTATGGTTCTGTGTCTCGTGGTTGTAGGGTTTGGGTAACACTTCACTTATGGTTCTGTGTCTCATGGTTGTAGGGTTTGGGTAACACATCACTTATGGTTCTGTGTCTGGTGGTTGTAGGGTTTGGGTAACACTTCACTTATGGTTCTGTGTCTCGTGGTTGTAGGGTTTGGGTAACACATCACTTATGGTTCTGTGTCTCGTGGTTGTAGGATTTGGGTAACACTTCACTTATGGTTCTGTGTCTCGTGGTTGTAGGGTTTGGGTAACACTTCACTTATGGTTCTGTGTCTCGTGGTTGTAGGGTTTGGGTAACACTTCACTTATGGTTCTGTGTCTCGTGGTTGTAGGGTTTGGGTAACACTTCACTTATGGTTCTGTGTCTCGTGGTTGTAGGGTTTGGGTAACACATCACTTATGGTTCTGTGTCTCGTGGTTGTAGGGTTTGGGTAACACTTCACTTATGGTTCTGTGTCTCGTGGTTGTAGGATTTGGGTAACACTTCACTTATGGTTCTGTGTCTCGTGGTTGTAGGGTTTGGGTAACACTTCACTTATGGTTCTGTGTCTCGTGGTTGTAGGGTTTGGGTAACACTTCACTTATGGTTCTGTGTCTCGTGGTTGTAGGGTTTGGGTAACACTTCACTTATGGTTCTGTGTCTCATGGTTGTAGGGTTTGGGTAACACTTCACTTATGGTTCTGTGTCTCGTGGTTGTAGGGTTTGGGTAACACTTCACTTCTTCCACACTAATTTTGGGGTTCTGTGTATCATGGTTGTAGGACTTGGGTAACACTACATTTCTTCTATAGCAAACTTCGGGTGCTGTGTATCATGCTGTAGGGTTTGGGCACAGCAAACTTTGGGTTCTGTGTATCATGGTTGTAGGACTTGGGTAACACTATGCTTCTTTTACAGCAAACTTTGGGGCTCTGTATGTATCATGGTTGTAGGGTTTGGGCACAGCAAAATTTGGGTTCTATGTATCATGCTGTAGGGTTTGGGCAGAGCAAACTGTGGTTCTGTGTATCAGGGTTGTAGGACTTGGGTAACACTTCACTTCTTCCTCAGCAAACTTTCAGCTCCTTTTGATTTCACAGTAATGCTAGTTATACCAATTCTCAAAACATTTTTGTTTGAATAGCAGAAATCTTTCATGCTGTCACATTTTATAAACATTGGTAAAAATGTTCCAGAAGGACATTATACATGTACATGGTAAAATCTAAAAGTTCAAAAACTGTTGATAGACATTACCAACATAATTACCGATAGTTGAAAACACTATCGCAGTAGCACTGTTATTGCAGGCACTGTCAGGTTGCATCAATAGACAGATGTATCGTTACACCCCTTGTGGTTAGAAACATTCAGCTATGGTACAGGTCATGGCTTTGAAGCCCCACTGGACCAGTCAGCAGCTGTAAAACTCTGCTTATCTAGCAGTGAATGTTCACCCTTTTATCTCCCAACTGAAAGTTTGGGGATACAACAATGAGCCTGGTGTATGTCTGTCCATAAACATTTTCTTGTCCACTCTGTAACTTGAATGTCCTAAGGAATATTTTGGATCATGACAATGATTGATATTACTTTAATACACTGTATTAGTTATCCCCCTCCCTTTAATTCCTTATTAGCATATTTGTGGCCACTCTGTTATTCACAGGTTTTGTTTAATAGTGTTTTTTTTCAGAGACCTAACAATGAAATCTTAGGTGGACTGCCCTCCAAGGCTAAGGGCTCTAGTAACTCTTTGACAGGATACCTTTCCAGGTTGATGAGCCCCATCTGCCCACAAGCAACAGGTAGGGAATTAGCTGAATAGGTTATCTAAGTGTATGCCAGTATGCAGCCAGATATAAAGGTCCTGGAATCTCAGATCTATGTCTCCAGTCTATGTCTACACATTTCATATATTTACCATATTAATCCTATTAAACACACCAAGGGTGTTGCATTTTATGAAAGGTGGGCATTATTTAAAGCCTGAAGTGTAGTAAATCAGCCACTGTCAAATACCTCTAATAGTCAGTATTAGGGTGCATGTGTATACGTTCAGAGGAAACAACTATACTATTTTTTGCTTCACTTTTCAGTAGGGGTCATTTCTGAAAGGATAGAATTTGCTCCTAGAGGAGCAAACTCTCCTTTAAGAGTAGACATCATTTCAAACAGCTTTCTCATCCAGACGTAAACAGGCATTCATGCAAGTTAATGTAACATTATTTTCGGAAAAGAGGCAGGGGCATTTAATAGAGTAGGGTCGTTTATTAGGATAAATATGGTAGATATTATTTGGTTTTGAAAAGAGAAGAAAAAGTAAGCAACTGTGGAAAAATAACATATTTTCATATCTTACAAATTACACCCTCATCTTTGACTGTCAGCTAAAACCACAACTATTTGTTTAGTTAAATTTTATATGTGTATACTACTATTTCATGTGGTCTGAATGATGCAAATGAAACCACATACTGATTGTAAGGTGATGCATAATGATCCCTGAGGTTGTCATGTGGTTCCTGTGATGTTGCTATGACATTAATCATTTTTACAACTTTTAAACAACCTACTGTAAAAGTTCAGTAAAAGTAATTGTTAACTTGTCTGAATGAAGTTCAGAAAGAGCTATTGTACTATCCTGACAGCATTGGCGTTGCAAAATGTTAAGAGATCTTGTAATTTCTAAACTTTGATTGATTTGAATTATATTTTGTATAATGATAGATATTGGTCTAGAATTTTATTCAGCTCCATTCCTACCCGTACTTGTGACCAATAGGTCAAGGTCACAAACTTAGAAATTCTATGTTGAAGTTTTACGTTAAAGTATTTAAGATCTCATAGTTTCTAAACCCTTTGATCGATTTGACTTGTATTAGGTGTGATTTAAAATTTTATTCAGCATCACCCCCACCCCAGTCCTGACCAATAGGTCACGGTCATAGACATAAGCTAGCTGTACGAAAGTACAGAGAGCTATTGTTGTCACTTGGACATCGGCGTTGGTGTCAGCGTCGGGGTTGGCAAACACTTTAAAGTTTTACATTAAAGTTTTTTTATGTGATGGGCAAGGCACTGCAAGCGAGCTATCCTGTACGGGGACAGGTCTTGTTAAGTTCTACTTTGAAGGCTTTTAAGATCTCATAGTTTCCATACCTTTGATTTGAATTATATTTGGTATTATTATAGATATTTGTCCAAATCTATAGTCAGCACCATCCACACCCGTGATCATGATCTGTAGATCAAGGTAAAGGACAACTATTTTATGATAAAGTTTTTGTCGAGCCTGCTTGCGGTCAGCAAGACATAGTCGCCCGTTTGGTGTTGGTCCGTCCGTCCGGAGCCATATCTTGAGTTTGACAGACCCTAGGACCTAGAAACTTCATCACAATATGCCCCACTGAAATGCTAATTGGCTCCCACAAAACTAGGTCACTGTTACTTACTTTCACGAAAAAAATCCACATATTTAGTTTTCGTCTGCAGCCCCATATCTCCCTTTTCGTAGGCCACAGAACATAAAAACTTCATCAGTACATGTACCTTACCACTCCAGGTCACCACCAACAAAACTAGGTCGCTGTGACCTACTTTAACGAAAAAGTACCACATATTTAGTTTTCATCTGCAGCCCCATATCTCCCTTCTCATAAGCCCCGGGACATTGACTTTTCATCAGTGCATGCACCTTACGACTCCAGGTCACCTCCAACAAAATTAGGTCGCTGTGACCTACTTTCACGAAAAAGTACCACATATCTCCCTTTACATTAGCCCCAGAATATTGAAACTTTATTAGTGCATGCACCGTACCAGCCCAAGTCACCTCCAACAAAACTAGATGGTTGTGACCTACTTTCACAGAAAAATTACCACATATTTAGTTTTCTAGGTCAGCCCCACATCTTTCTTTTCCTTGGCCCCAGAACATTGAAACTTCATCAGTGCATGCACCTTACCACTCCAGGTCACCTACAACAAAACTAGGTCACTGTGACGTACTTTCATGAAAAAGTAGCACATATTTAGTTTTCGTCTGCAGCCCCATATTTCATTTTAAATAAGCCCCAGAATATTGAAATATTGAATGTATCAGTGCATGCACCTTACCAGTCCAAGTCACCTCCAACAAAACTAGGTCGCTGTGACCTACTTTCACAAAAAAGTACCACATATTTAGTTTTCGAGGTCAACCCCATATCTTTCTTTTCCTTGGCCCCAGAACATTGAAACTTGATCATTGCATGCACCTTACCACTCCAGGTCACCTCCAACAAAAGTAGATTGCTGTGACCTACTTTCACGAAAAAAGTACCACATATTTAGTTTTAGAGGTCAGCCCCTTATCTTTCTTTTCATTATCGCCTTATCACTCCAGGTCACCTTCAACAAAACAAGGTTGCTATGACCTACTTTCACAAAAAAACATTTTCACTACTGTTAACGCGCCAGCGGGCTCGACATACTGGCCACGGTCATCTAGTACATTAAACATTTTAAGATTTAATACTTTCTAAGCCCCTTGATTGATATGAATTAAAATTTTGCATGATGATAGATACTGATCAGAAATTTTATTCAGTACTATCCCCACTCCCGGTCAAGGTCACAGACCATCCCCACTCCCGGACATAACCTATAGGCCAAGGTCACAGACATAGAAATATCTGTATTAAAATTTGGGATGTTCTTAGCTAAAGTTAAAAGACATACTCTTTTTAACCCTTAAATACATTTACTTTATACTTCCACAGATGCTTAGCAATGGTACAAAATTTTATGCAATACTATCCCTTCACCACCCCCTCCCTCTTCATGGCAAAGGTCAAGGTCATAGCCTTAAAAATTATTTGTTAAAGTATCTTAAAGGCACAGTGTTTTCTTTGTGTGTAGATAGATTTAGTTCATACTTAGAATTCTGTTACATGCTGGTCCAGATTTTTACACATTAACAACCCCACCTCTCATTGACCTTTAAGTTAAAGTCATAGGCTGTGAAGATTTATAGTTTCACAGTGCCTGGATGGAAAGTTATACCCAGATTAACGACAGATACTGCTCCAGATTTTGAATTATTAGCAGCATCACCTTCTTAATTGTTCTTGAAGGGCAAGATCACATTCTTAGAACTTTGTGTTCATGATTGGCAAGCACCAGTTCAGGCGAGCTGTGCTGTCTGGTATCAGCTCTTATTTATCATAAATCTATTTATTTCCCCTAAAAATGCATAAAAAATATGATAACCTTTGTGAAAAGAGGGGCCTGTAGCTTTGAAATAATTTAGATTGGTCCTAATGATAATCTAGAGTTAATTGTTTACCTAAATTACTGTCATTTTTTGTAGCAGTAATTGGCTTAGGTTAGTTATTATTATAAGTGTTTCATGGTCATCTGGTATCAAGGGTTTCACTGAATTGACATGCATATTCAAGAAATGCTAAAACAAGTTTTCAAGGTAAAGGATGACATGATGTATTATTTTTTTAAGATTTAGCTTGAATCAGTGGCTGGATTTTCATCAGACTTCCATTTAAAGGTGAGAAAAGTTCATAGGACGAGGTGTACATGGCATCCGCAGACCGTGCAGTGTATATAATCCCCATTTACCTCGCTGTCTAACCTTTAATATAGAAGTTTTCGTCATTGTCCCCAGGAAATCTGGCTCCAGGCAAATGCGATTTTAAATTTCTAAACAGGTAATAATAACTGGATATCAGATCTGGGCTGATGTCTGCACATTGGTGCAGTAGTCTTCAACAAAGGATGACTGCAGAACTGCAGAACTCTGCAGTGATGGAATTTCTGATCAGACTGGGCAGATGTACAGGATGATTTCGTCTACACTGTTATATAGGCCTAAGATAGCTACCTCCACATTGCAACTCCCCGTCATTGGCTTGGCTTAGATACGGCAAAACGGGGGATTGGGGTTGGCAAGGGAATTCAAAGAGGATCGAAACAATACCAAAAAGACCACAAATAACAAATTGGTATCAAAAGTACAAACGAGCAGCGCCAAGAGAACTGTGTTAACACACACTGACCAGCCTACTGTTTTTTTGAGTCACACTTCTGAGTCACATCAGTATATAGATGAGAAAGCTGCTGAGTGAAAGGCGCGGCCAGTCAGTTGTTGTCTCAATTCTCTTGGCGTGGCCCACTATATTTTATTGCACTATAATTGACAAGTACTTTATTTCACAAACAGCACTGCACGACAAAAAATGGTGCACTTTATCTAAACTCTGGATTTCTTTCAAAGATTAAATAGAAAAATACACATGGCAAGTTCTTAGCATTACAACCAGTACATGCATTTTAAAACTTCTCTTGACTATCGTGTATACATGTATTACACAAATTTGTATATAGCACATGGCCAATATTCTAAGGTGTTTGGTACACCGCCATTGTTTCTGCCATTCCGTGGAAAATGAAGCCCTTCTAATATGGGATGTACACTTAAAGGAAAGAATTTCAACCTAATGAAAAAAATCTTGCCTGAACGAGGCTGATCCCAATTAAGAAGAGATTAGAAAATGAAAATGACAACGTTGCTTACTCTTAAACATTTTTTTAAAGCTATAACGGCTGTCTTGGAGGAAAACGCCAGAAATGGCAAAATGTAATATACATGTCATCTGGCGGACTAAAATATGTTGGATACGGGTTTTTCCCTCTGGTTTGTCAATCTTGCGATATCATTTCAGTGAAACTGAGCTGTTGTCCGTCTATGCGATGTTACATGTATCAGCATCAATCTGACATCTTTATCACTAACAAAGCTGAGAAAGCATAAGTACGTTTCATTACCCAAAAAGTGCAAGCTTAACTGAAGTCTCTGACAACCAGAAGCTGTTTAAAACAGAAACTTGTATGACAGCATTGCTTAATACGCCTGTCTATTTATCGTCTGAATGTTGTCGGACGAATAAAATTGTTCATGACCTTTTGTAGTTTTCGTGACTTAAGTTTGGAATTATCATTTTAAACAGTGAAGAGCCTTTCTCGAAGATACGACAACCAGTCTAAGTACATTTTCATACCCTCGGTCCTACATCTTCCACCCAAGAAATGCGCGCGCAACGCTGGGAGAAGATAAAATTGATCGAAGTCATCTCGACTCATGAAAAGATCGGGAAGCCTGGAGAACTGTATTTTAAATGGACACCTTTGATTATGCTGCTCCTCCAACTCTAGAAATGAAACTGTTGGTTGATTGCTGCCTCGCTTTCCCTGATTATTGTTTGTATTTAAATTATTAGAATTAAGTCCTGAATTAGCTGAATTATCAATTATGAAATTATCGGTGGAAGTTGGTACGGTTGGTTTCTGGCTTCCAGCGACAGAAATCAGCCTACCGCGCCGTGAAGGCTTTCCTGCCCGCCGTGGCTTGGGTAAGTTTGGTTTATTTTTTCGTCTTGATCCAGAATTTGGTATCTCCACTTCCTGTCGTGTGAGAACCACAGGCTCCCGGTTCCTAATAATTTCAGTTTGAGGGATCAATTTAGGAACTGGCATTTGCACTAGTGGGTCTTGGTTTCTAATGATTTCAGATGCAGGAATGTCTCTCCCTCTATTTGCCTGCCGATTACGTCCTCGTCCTGTAGACTGCCCGAAACTTGATGGTAGTTGGACGGGTATTCCTTTCGGTCCTGATGCTCTGTTTGATATAGGCGGCGGACTATTCGATTGTTCGGGTGAACTGTTCTGAACCGGAAGAGCTAAGGCGACGTTCTGCAAGGTAAGTCTTGGGACTGGGCTAAATATTATTGCTTCATGATCTAACACAAATTCCTTTCCTTTGGTCTTCGCTGAAACGAGAAGTGTGATATAAAATATAGTACTAAGCATAGCTACATTGATGCCTGATATTTTGAGCTTTGTGGAGGTGCGACGTTAACGTCACGAAACATGAATGTAAGTGACTTCATAAATTATTGGATTTCCGCGCACTGACTATTAAATTTCAGAGCGTCATCTGAAAAAGTGATTCAACATTTCTTTCGGGGTCTTTAATTTTCTTCATCTACACTCTTTTACCTGAGAATGTTCACATTACATATTTTTGAAAAGCGATGTCACGAACCAGAGTTATTTAAGTTTATCCAGCTAGTATGTAAATTGTATCTAATCAGTGAAACGAAAACAAAAATAAATCGGGTTGGTGTGAATTTCGTTTGCTTTTGCAGTAAACCTCAGCGCTATTGCTTTGTGCTTCTCGAAATCTATTGAAAGCACTAATAGATGTGAAAATGTTAAAAAACAAAATATCCGATTTTCGCTCCATAAGGCTCAAAATGTCAGACACTGTCACATATAGGTTTATCACATATTGTAAATATATATATTAAAAAACACCTGGGGCTGGTGTCCTCAGACGTACTGCTAATAATACACTTTCAAGTACTAGAGAAATGTGCTTTTAGGCGGAGAGTCTGTGATAGAAAGTGCTGTAACCAAGATACGTACCGGAGTACACTTTGTTACTGAGGTTACCCTGATCCTCAGCTAGGTCAAAAGTGGCAAATGATTTCTAAATTCAAGGTCGGATTAAAAAGTCTTGCCTATCCGAACCAGAATTTTATGGTGACTTAGTTCATAAATTAAAAAAAAATGTAGGTAGCTCTGATTTTTCTGATCAGTTCAGAAAAATTGTCGTTCGTTATAGTCTGTTTGCTTCCAAGTGCAAACGTGTTTTTGCTTATTTCCTCGAAAACGACGAAAGTTTGATTAAATATTCTAATGCCATAATGAATCTAATACTTATATATAACAGAATACGAAAAATCAAATTATTTGGATGGTTTTGTAAAATATTTTCCATTAACAGTAATGCAGAAACTGAGCAGTTTCACGGAAGGGTGTCGTATGCTTGTTTGAACAGCCAAAAACGGATACTGAATATAAATATTGATGGGGCATTCATTTCATTATACCAGCTGAATAACCCACATGGCTATAAAACATTTGGATAAGAAAAGAAAAACACCGTTTTGTTTTCCTAAAAAACAACATCAGAACTTTGTATTTGTACATACTTTTTTACACATTTTCCATTTAAATCCATGTCTCTAGCACACATGGATGCACTTTCATTTCAGCAAATCATATAATCTATAATATAAGATAATTTGAAACAAACTGGTCAGAAAAATTGCAATTATCTTGAAAATAAGTATATTTTTACATTTTTGAAAAAAATGCAAGAAAATTGAATTTCACGAAAAACGTCACGAAAAATATATTCAGTCGATGGGGCATGCTTATGCATATTGTTTCGGTAAAACTTACATTGTATGATACAGAAAAAAACACGTTTCACCGTTTCGTTTCTTAGAAAAACAATGTCTAAGTTCAAAAATATCCCCCCCCCCCCCAAAAAAAAAAAAAAAAAAAAAACTGCCCAAATTCTGCACCAGCTGCAAGCACAGCCGGTCCTTGCCCTGTTAATTATTTTCCTGTTGTTCCGGGTCTACCATAGAGTAATGCCTCAAAATGCGCAGATGGAATTGAAATCGTAAAGACATTGATCATTCTGGTTCCTAAGGAACAGTCTGATCTCGGTTTCCACTGTTAGTACAGACCTATCTGCCCGAAAACTTAGGATCTTTATGGTAGACATTGTAAGTGTGTATGTATTCCACAGTTCATCGATTTCACCATGAACAATAACTCTGTTTTGTGTTTTAACAAGTCAATACAGAGTTATTCTGTATCTGAGGACCTTAATAGGCAATAGCGTAAACTCGTTGTTTACTACAGTTGTGGGCGTACATGAATGAAGTAGCAAAATGCATTCACCTGACTGCACGCGTAACGCATTGTGTCACTGGTCAGGTGATACTATGTTGTAAATAAACATTGAACTATTCAAATGTTTTGCGAGCAAAAAGTGTATGTTTCAAAATTTGATAATGTATGGGTGAAACAAAGAGTAGAAAAATGCATTCAGAATAAAATATCAATCAAGGATAGCTGTTGGACCACAGGGTATAAACCAGTCCGCAAATTTTCACTTCCTGCAGAGTGATTGAGTGAACTCCGGTTTAACGTCCCACCAACAACGAGGTCATATGGAGACGGGACCTCGGTTTAAAGTCTCATCCGAAAGACCGTAGAAGCGGGGGATCGATCTTGCGACCCCTGGATTGGTAGTCTGGAGTTTCCTGCAGAGACTGTTCATCATATTTGGCTTCCGCCGAGACTGTCCGCGATCTCTTGCTTCGTGCAGGGACTACACTCCTCGAAAAATGGCTTCCTGCCGAGACTGTTCGCGTGACTTTGGGTCCTGCCGAGAGCCTCGGCAGGAAGCAGAATCACGCGGACGGTCTCTGCAGGAAGCCATTTATCATGTACAGAAGTCTCAGCAGAAAGCAAGAGATCGCTGAAGTCTCGGTGGAAGCCAAATATGACGCACAGCTTCTGCATGAAGCGAAAATTGGCGGACTGGTTTATACCCTGTGAGGACTGGTCACGTGCTACAATGCGTGACTACACGGGAATTCTAACAGCCAAGTTTTACTCCCTTATAATTAAAAGGTGAAAATGACATATTTTAGGTCCATCTTTTGTAAAGAAACTTTTTTATGACAAGTCTTATATTTCTGCAAAATTATGATTTAGTTTTGGAGCGGCTGTAGCGTAATGGATAACACTCCAGACTACCAATCCAGGGGTCGCAAGATCGATTCCCCGCTTCTCTGGTCTTTTGGATGAGACTTTAAACCGAGGTCCCGTCTCCATATGACCTCGTTGTTGGTGGGACGTTAAACCCGAGTTCACTCACTCACTCACTCACTCATGATTAAGTTATGTATAGGATAAAAATTAAGAATGAGCATTTCGAAATCTTCTACCTCTTACAATTTTGAGAAAATATTTGGAATGCCGTTTGCATTTGGGAGCGAGCGAACTATACAAACGTACTGGATATAACATAAATGTAGGGTGGTCAGGTGTCGGACTCAGTGATGGGCTCGACATAAAGCTACTTAGTTTAGTTGGTTGGGGTTGATGTTTGCCTTGTCTGTTGCTTGGTTATTCGGCGTCTGACTGATGGTTTTCTTTTGCTCCGGTATTTTAGTGGTATTGTTTGACTTGTGTCGCAATTCGTTATTTCCGTCGAATCCTCATCTCTGTTTTGTAAGTTAAAATTAAAATATAATAAAAATAGATGTTGATGCTGTTTTTGAATAGAGTATCTGAATGATCACCTGTTTGGGAAAGAGCTGCTCATTCGGCTTACCGGGCGTGTCTTTCATGAACTTTTGTCAATTTTTTCCACGTGTATGCTTCTTTCCCTATTGGTTTTGAGAGCGGGATATGGGATTCGATTGTGTTAATTCCTGATCGTTGCCTATCTTTTTACTTTGGTGTAGATGAAAAAAGTCTCGATAATGTACGTATAAATTAAATTTTAGAAAAGTAGGCCGCTGACGCCATCGCAGACGTTGGAATGACAATACTGCATCGGCAAGGTTGAAACGATTATAAAGTCTATTACTCATAAGCAACTTGATGAACAAATTCAAATTCTCAAAACATGTCTAAATTATCCAAGTGCACTCTGTATAAAGCGGCAAAATTTATACCGAAAGGAAGGATAAGGACCAGTATGATTTGTTATGGGAATAAGGAAATGGGGAAGACTTGGTTCCTACACTTTTCTTGTTTTCTGCACGCTTTTAACATGTTAGTTTACCTGCTTGTGCTGTATGTAGAATTAATAGTAACACAGAAGACAGTAGTTCCAGCTTCATTGTCAGAGCTCGTTCTCTTCCCGTCTGGAAAAAATAGAAGGAAAGTGTTTGTTTGTGTGTGTGTTTGTTTTTGCTTTACGTCCACGGTAAACAGATGTGGTCATGTTGGGACGGTCAGTTACCCTAACCAAACCATTCCTGGACGGTAAGCCAGCACTCAATGCACATACTTTCGCCAGTAACTGACAACTGCCCGGCTTCTTATCGCTCATAAGTTCTTTGGCAGATTTTGACCGAAAAAAAGACACCTGATACCTGATACCTGATATATCGTTCAACAGATTTAGTGAGCTAGTGAAATCCACATAAAACTGATTAAATTGTGGCAAAGTCAAAAACGTAGTTGACAGCAGATTTAACTTTTGTTTGCTAAGACTTGTAAATAGTAATAGTCTCCAGGTCATTTCGGTAAAAAAGAGCTCGATGTCTTGCAATAGCAAGATAATACCCATCTCTCACTTTTCTTATTTTTTTCCAGATAAATAAGATTTGGTCTTATTAGAGGATTGGTTAGGTTAAATCTGACGTTAACGTTTCCCGTTTCGTCGTTTACTGCTTTGGAATTACTTCACCGGTTTCAAACCAATATTCGACAGCGGAAAATGTATTGTCCAGGCTTGTAGCACAAATAGGAAAAACAAAAAAAGCCAAAAATTACTAGAATTAAGGATATGCGTAAGTTAAACACGTTTACAAGATGAAATGTTTTTCTTTATTGTGAATTCAAACACAATAATATTAGGGGAAAACAGTCGCCCACGTAATATATGTATAGCAATGACCTGGTGTCAGACAATAATTCTTATTTTGGACAAATGACGTCGCAGCGAAAAACACAATTTCGGGAATGCTGCGAATATGGTTACAATTGATGATCTACTCTTGACTGTTACTACAGGAAACACTGAAATGTTTTACTGGGTTTGCATCTTCGACATCAACGGGCTAGGTAAAAATGAAGTGTTTATCCCCGGTCAGTTTACTGAGTATTGCAGGTAAATTCCATATTTCATACAGTCGGATACCTCTATTATGGTAGACCAATACTGGATAATTCTGTATTGCATTTGTCCAAACAAAACAGAGTTCTTGTTCGCTCAACCTTGGGGTAGCTTACCACTAAATATTCATGTACCGCCTCTTTGGGGGAGCTTCAGGCAAGATGAGAATGGTTAGAATGGCCACCATTTGTCAGGTAACTAATGTAAACAATCCTTAAATAAAATAACAGACCTATATGCAAACTTTATTTTTTGCTGTAAACCACTGAAGCATCAGATAGTTTTATAACTTTACCCAGTACTAAAATGACGCGCCAAATTTACTGCACGTGCTTGGTTACGTGTTCTAGTTAAAATAGCGGCCTCCAGAGTAGGGAACATGTGTTTTTTAAACAATTGGCTAGAGTCATTCTTCAAAAACGCGGTATTAATTTCGAGTTTTCTAGTGACTAGCTTTCACGTTATTTCTGTTGCCTTTGTAAAATAATTGGTGGTAAGCTACCTATACAAATGACACCAACTACCGTAAAGATCCCAAGTTTTCGGACAGACAGGTTTGTACAAATAGTGGAAACTGAGATCAGACTGCTCCCAAGGAACCTTTCTGATTTGCCATTCAGGTGAATAAATAGTAGGGCAAGGGTCTGCATTTGTTGCAGCAGGTGCGGAATGGGGGTTGTCTGTATTTGGGTTTCTCAGATTTTGGGGTACTTTTGAACTTTAACATTGTTTTGCAAGGAAACGAAAAAATGAAAAATTTATATTTTTGTCTTATTCTGTAACAGACAATGTAAGTATTACTGAAATGATATGAATAAGCATGCCCCATCAATCAAATATATTTTCTATGAATTTTTCCATGAAATTAAATTTTCTTGCATTTTTTTTAAAAATATAAAAAATACTTATCATTAAGATAAGCGCGTTGTTTTTTCACCGGTTTGTTTTAAATATCCTATATTATAGATTATATAAATCGCAGAAATGAAACTGCGTTCATATGCTAGAAAAATGAATTTGAATAGAAACTGTGCAAAAAGTATGTAGAAATACAAAATTTTGATTTTTTGGAAAACGAAACGGTAAAAATATTTTTTTCTTATCCAAATGTTTTATCGCCCTGAGGGTTATTAGACTGGTAAAGTGGTTTGAATGCCCCGTCAATATTCTTATTTAGTATCCATCTACCTTAAGCTTACTACGAAGACTTTCCATTGAGTTTGAAAAAGTTTATCAGTCAGGTATTATCATAACAAAAAGTTCAGACCTTAACGAAACAGCTTCTTAGGAGCAGCCTAGTCTGGGTCTTACAGTTTTTGCTCAAAACTTTGTATTTGACTGTTCGGGAATTCCAATCCTTCAACCTTTCCCTAACATAATGTGATGAAAATTGGGTCATTGTCTTCACACATTTTTATCATTTTGTTAGTCATAAAGATGACAGATTTATAGGGATAGGACACATACAGAAGGCGTTAATTGATCGGTGATTAATGGTTGTCAAACTAGCTCGTCAGCTGTTACAATGTATCATCACAACATGATAGTGGTAGTCATAAGGGCAGCTGGGTTTGGTTCTGAGACATAGACACAGACCAGACTGTCACAGAAGTCATGTTTTTACGAAGCATGAAGGGGAAAGTGAGTTGAGCATTAATAAACATTGCCTATCCACTCAGTAGAGGGATATCCTGGTATCTGATTTTAACATTTGATGTGAAAAAGTGGTCTACAGTTTTCGCAACTAGAATTTTCCACGGTCCCACGTAAAGGAACTTAATTCTATAGCTAATCCGTGTGTAGAAAAATTGCAGCATTTTTCCAGCTGGAATTGCGAATACTTCAGCGGTGCATGCAGTGCAGCAACGTTCTTTTTATTTCCAAGATTTTACAAAGAAACTTTTGATCAAAATAATTTTGTTATATAATATGGAATGTTCAAAATCACTATTAAACTTTCGAGGATTAACCCAGCAAGCACATGATGTTAAAATAAAGTCGCACTGACGTCGACGTTGCATCGACGTAAGTACGACGGCATTTCAACGTCAAGTTACAGATTTTAAATTACATATAGGAATATACTAATGGCAATCAAAATTGACTATTGCGTTTGTCTTCATTACGTAGAGGTATTTTATTGGCTGGTGTACATAATCATGACCTGGCTATCAAGTTTCTTTTGACATGCTACTCTTCAAATTGGATGCTAAACGCCTAGTTGAATATTTCAAAATTGCAATGTCTGAAGATAACATATTGTTGTCATACGTATTTCGGCTACACGAAAATAGCAAAATGTGGATTTACATATTTTATTTCTCGCATATTAATTAACTTAAAAATAGATGAATTAAGAAAATTATTTACCTGTTTTTTATTGAAATTAATATCGAAAACTACAGTTGTCACTGTCGAAAAATCCTTTCAATATTACCAGCTAGGTAGTCAACGTTGTTATGTCTATTACAGGTGAACTACAGCCTATTTAATGACACAAAGATCGTGATTAATAACGGAACGTCGTTATACGTCCTCACCTTGAGGTCATTTACGTCTTCGGCCAATCAGCGTACGTAAACATTAGGTACAGGGATTGTTTACTATTTCACGTCTTTATTCGGCACAGTTCGTGCTATGTAAGTTTTGATCACTGTGTAGTGAGGCAGAAAGTCTAGACCTGGATCAGAGTGCTTTAGTCAGACTAGAGTTATCCTGAAAGAGCAGTTTGATCATGATCTGCACCGTTCGCCATTTCCATCAACAGTGTTAAAGCACGTTCATACTTTAGGATAAATATGGTTATTATTGGTTTGGGGTGCCCGAACAATTAGGAAACTTACGGTGGTTTGTTTCTATTTTGAATGTTAGGTTATAGTACAAATTCGTCAGAAACTGTAAATAAATAAAGAATGAGAAAGTCCTAAGCTTCACACAGTGCACTGGGGCATATCAACCGCGCAGGTGTTGTGGTAGGATTTCAGTGTTCAGAACACAGAGAACGGCTAAAGTGTTTGTGAGATAAAACGGTTTCGCAGACAAGTCTAGGTCTTTGCCGCTCTTACTAAATTATTGAGTTTCCCATGCGCTGACGTAACTTGTTTTGTTGCTGCCTCATAAAATTCAAATATGTAATAATTACCTATTAATCTACTCATAAAGCTGAGTTTGTAAATAGCGCTACCTTTCGGCGAAAGGATCGGAGCCAAGTGCTGCCGAGATAAAAGCCAACCTCATTAGAATAAATAATTTTATTATTGATGTACGGTATTTGTTATAATAACAGTAGTACGTAGTAACAATAAATAATGAAGATTTTACCGTTTTGTTGTTATTATTTACTCCAACGCTGGACCAGCTACGCAGATTCATCCATTAATATTTAATAATACATCTATAGAGTTTGTTGATCCTCACATAATATCGGTGTTCCTTTTTTCGACCATGGACAGTGGCATAAGTATATAGAGAATATTTTATCCTCTGCATATAAAATATTGGGTATTATGTGCAAACTGAAATATACATTCAGCAGAACTGCTTTAAATCAAATTTATATATCATATATTAGACATCATATATTAGACCTCTTCTCGAGTAACAGGGCTAACAAGGTCAATTTCACTGGATAACTTGTACATAGAATGTGGTAATGTTTCTTTATCTGAAAGACGGAAATTAAAAAAATGTGTTTTATGTATAAACGTAATAATGATCAAGTCCCAGGATTCATATCCGATTTCGTCCCCCCAAACCCTTGGTTTGTGAAATTTCTAATAACAGTAGAAACCTTTTTTCAGTAAGAACAAGAACTGAAACTTTTAAAAGGTCATGCATTTCTTCGTCAGTTCTGAAGTCAAAGTCAAAGTCAAATCGTTTATTCTCTAAGTTTATTGTACAAAAATGGCAGTATGAGGTCGAACATAAAATAATGATTGAAAAAGGCTCAAGAGCTAGGATGGAAACAGTGTAAGCACGTTGCTATACATACGACTAATATACTAGTAGTCATTTTAGGAGTACCTTTCGGAAATACGCTGCAGCTGCGCTCGGGGCGCAAGAAACAGGAACAACGGCCCTGCGCACATCACCCTGACCCATCCCCAATAATTTCTATAATCTTTATCGCCATGAATATCTTCTTTCATTTAAAATTCGATATTTATGCTGAAACTGTGCTCGAGACGCAGGGCAGAGGCAAATCGATCCCGTGCGCTGCGTCCGAAGCACATGGCCATGCGTTTCAATAATTTTTACCATCTTGAGTATTTTATTTTCATCTTAAATCACTAATATGCTGGAGTCATGCCCAGGACGCAAGGCACAGGAACCATTGTCTTGAGCATTGCGTACGGAGCACTTTTCCACATATTTCAGTAACTGTCACCCGTCAGCTTTATACACGCCGGGGAATCGCGCTCCTTCATAGCTAAATGCTATGATCATAAATGCAGATGAGGAACGCCCGGAAATGAAGAAGCGGTACAGTTAATTCGTGAGTAAACTTGTGTAATCAATTTTCTTAATAGATTTCTTATTTGCAAAAGAGTATCTGCAATATCGAAGAATGTTATAATGGTGCATGTGAATTTACTGATACAACTGACCCTTCAGTCTTGTGTAGCTACCTGCTGTGGCAAGGAATTTGTTTTGACATGGACGAAGTAGCGTGTGTTTTGGAGAAAACATTTAAAAATTCAAGTCATACCTGTATTGTATTACTCGATCATGCCATTTTTCGGCCTGCCACGTATTCGCTTTATTTTGTCAGGATTTCTTGTCAATGGATATCCTTTAAAACTATCCAGCAATTCGCTCAAAGTATCAGAATTACGATATGGGATGAAGAAGTGGAACCAGCTATGAAGAAGAGGGACTAGATATGAAGAAGAATTACCAGATATGAAGAAGAGGAGCAAGGTTCATGGCTGGAGAATTATGGAAATTACGACTCGCTACTTAAACAATTCACTCATCCCAAGACAAAATCCGGGATGGTCGTGGTTTGGCAATGGTGCTCGGTAACTTTTAGAGCAGGGGCGTCCTACTAACTTGGATAATAGTAGGACAAGGACCTACTGTATTTCAGTAGGTGCAAGTGCGGTTGTTTGGGCATTTTTCTCTCCCCTATCATATCTTTTTCTTCTACCTCTCTCTAGGAAACGGCTGGATATAGACTGAAACACTGTCTCAAAGAGCCCAAAACAACCAACAGACCGAGACACACAATTGCATTTCCGTAATAGTTCATTGTTATTGCTATCATTAGCGGCTCAGGTTGACTCTTGATTAACTTGCGATAAGTACTTGCTTGTTTTCTTAATAAACCGTGGTACGAGAAATTTGAAATTTCAATGCCGGTTTTCCATGCTAGGTTATATTCAGTAACCAGTCAGGTATTCATACATGTAATAATGGGCTCATTCGGCACAATTACTTAGGTAAACCCGATCAATACCAAGGTATTCTTCTGGCTCACGAAGATACATATGCCGGGCCGCAGGGTGCAGTCGGTAGGGCGTCTGACTTATAAGCCAGGGGTCCTGGTCTCGATACCCGGTCCAGCCACTTTCTTTTTTTCCTTCCTCTGATTCAAGAAGGGCAGTTGTCAGTTACTGGTGAAAGTAAGTGCACTTAGTACTGGTTAACCGCTTAGGAGGTCTAAGCTTGCCCAGGATTAGTGTGGTCAGATTAACTGACCGTCGCGACATGACCATAGCTGCTTACCGCGGACGTTAAACAATAGCACAACAACAACATACATATCTTCGAGAAACCCGAGGAAAATCGCGGTATTTCTCGGGCTTTCCAAAGTTATGGTGCCGAACCTGTCTTAATACAGATGGATATGACACAGTCCGACACAACTGCCGGAATCTACTTTGTAGTACAGCACGTGAAAGGCACACCTGGTTTAAAAAAGTTATATTCAGAATGTAAGTCTATCTTTTCAGAACAGAATTAACTGATAAAATTTCCCATCTGGCAGAATACTCGTACTTCGTCATCCAGGTTATTGAGTTTCGTCTTAGACAGGTAGATCTCCAGAGATCTTTCGGTGGATCTCCGAAACTTAACGACAGTATGCGATGATCGCAGGTGTCAAGGTATTTCCTGAGGCTAATATTCTTATCTCGATCATGATAAAATATCTATCTTCATGACTTTAATTGTATATTGATCACATTTCACGAGTCTCTTAGAATAGTCAGACTCGTGCATAAAATAATTATGGTAATGTATTTAACCTTTTGGATTTCATTTGCATGATGCTGTCAGAACACATGATGATGATATTTTATAATAATAATGATATGAAGAAGAAGAAGAAGAAGAATTATATTATTATTATTCAAAGATGTTTGGTTCTTAAAAGGAATTGTCACGCTCCAGAAATCCAAAATGACTTTTGCAGCCAATAAGGGGGAAAAAGAGGTGCTTTTGGTTATTTACTAACAGTTAATGTCATTTAGTCTCTTAATGCAATGATTATCAAAATTTTACGTGACCAAATTCTCTCTCTCTCTCTCAAACATAAAAAGACACAATGTGTGTTTGATTCAAACATAGAATTTAAGTTCAACATTAACAAGAACAATAAATAAATAAATAAATGAATGGTATGTCACACAGTTGTATTACTGAGGGTTTTGTTAGAACAGTCAAGCAACAATAAAATTGATTGCACAAACTTTTGATTAAAAAAAAATAATAATAATAAAAAAAAGTCTTGTGAAAATAAGTTTAATTAAAATTTCATGATGATAAAAACCTATAATTTAATGAGTGAGTAAACATTATGCATTTATTTTATCGTTAAAGAGAACAGATTTTTTTCCACGACATGACAAAACGAACAAAGCCGAATGTACGCCCAGCAAAGACTCAGATCAGCCTTGGCATCCACCCAATCCAACCAGTCTTCGCTGTCCGCTATCTTGTAAGCGCATGTCCAGGGCGGGTGTCCAGGCTGATCTTAGTCTTCGCTGTCAGCATGGAGAGGGCTTAGACTCTCAGCTCCCTTTACTCGGAAAGGGAAGACTCTGCTCGGACTACTGCTGAATCTACGCGAAGTGCACATGCCACCGTGTTAGTTTTGGCCAGTCGCGGCATATATATTTCATACATTCTTACGTTTCGTTAATCCAGTCTAACCGCGATACGACAAAACCCACAAAGTGCCATATGTACTACGTGAAGACTCAGATCAGCCTGGGCATATGGCAAGTCTGATCAGAGTCTTCGCTGTGTACTTTCAGGGTAGCTAAGCTATCTCCATGCCACCAGCAATGACTTTGACCAGACTTGGCGAACGCCTAGGCTGATCTTAGTCATTGCTATGCGCATATGCCACTTTCTTGATTTTTTTCGTGTCACGACTCAATTTAATATTGCCACACAGTTATACGCGTGCCGTGTCAGTAATAGTGTATTTTCACACATTGATTTAATTGACATTGAGTAATATTTGAATTGAAATAAAATGAAATTGATGAATCTGGATCAATATAAGACTATAAATTTTAAAATAATAATAAACATGAGAGATCAAACTTGATACAATAATAACATTTTCATTGGAATTACGGGTTTTTATAATGCATTAAAAAGAAGAATGAAACAAATGAATAAAAAAAACATGCATGTAGACCTTCTTTGTAAATTAAGTAATTTACTTTCTTTAAGATATAAAAAATCAGCAAATAAACATAACTTAAATGCTGTAGAAAAATAAAGTGTTCTGTTTCCTACTAACAAAATTATAGGTATTAAATCGCTAGAGATCGCCAAAGTTTTATCTTCGAGGAGCCCCTGTAGCTCAGTAGGCTAAATGCTGACCCGCTGATCTAGAGGTCCCAAGTTCGACTTCCGAAGGCGGAAAACTTCTCAGACGTAAAGGGGTTCCATTATACAACCTGTCACTATCGTCCTTCCATCAGCCTCTCGTAATTGCAACTCTCATCGTGGACCACAGGTTTTCTTCTTTAGTTTCCGGAATTCACCCTCATTTAGTAATTTGTAATCTAAGTTTTGTTTGGGTTTTAGAGTCAACTGCATATTGAATATGCAGATAGTGTGGCTTTTTGTTTGCCTCATATTAACAATTACATAAATGAGCAACAATTGAGCAAAAGCTTAATTTCTAAACATACCGACATTACTAATTGGCATTATACAATCATAAGATAATTTATATCGTGTCTTTCAATTCGGCACCAGTGATACCAATTATTTCGCCAATTTAAAGAAGCTAGCCGACCTGTGCTCTTCATATGATTGCTAATAAGACCAAAGAATATCGGCATCAATTATAATTGTATTTCACAAGCACGCTTTCGTTTCTGTTCTAACATCAGAAACCAAAATGGTTCTCTAGTGCAGCTTTGGACCAGAAAAATAAAATAAAAACTAAATAAATTTACTTTTCTCTTTCAGTTAAAGCAAAATTTAGACACAGTACTGGATAAATCTACATTTTGAATAATTCATTCACTTGAAAATTCATTTCTACAACATTCTATCATACCTTATCGTGTTAATCTCCGCCTGGAGCTATGACCTGAAAGCCAGAGTCGTGGCCTAGCGTGGCATTTTACGGAAACGCACGGAAACCACCGGCAAAAAAATAATCAAGTAAAATTTTAACAAATATTGAAAAAAGACCATTTTATCATTTACCTAGACTAATAAATTTTATACCAGATGAAAATATACTCTTTCTTCTCATCTGATCTATTTGTGATGCATAACATTTTGTATCAATTTGATTCGAAATAAGTCGTTGAATTCATGTGCCCTACTGCTTTTACGGAGATTTTGTTATTTGTTTTAATTAATTATGTACCTCTAGAAAATCACCCCAAAAAAGACCATTTTGTACTTGTGCTAGAATCAAAATTAAAACACAGTATTAAAGATGAAGAATTTTACTTTCTGATACCGTTTGTGATGTAAAAATATGTTAAGAGAAAAAGAAGTTATTAAGTGATAATGAATCTTTCCCTTATTACTCGTATATGTCAAACTGGCTCACACCTGTAGAAGTGCTAGTACGCAGTTTCTTCACTATGATAATTATAATCGGATAAATTTAGGCGGGAACGGTAATGAGAAGGGGGTGGAGGAGGGATGGGGTAGGGGGGATTTGTAGCAATACCATGGATCTGTTAACATATAACAGTCACATACAGAAGATTCTATGTTCGATCTCATATTTATTTATTATTATTTTGTTTATCATTTTCATTTTCTAGGATTATGATGATTAGTATTTTCATTGTGTTTATACAAATACAATATAACGCTGCCTTGCTTAGTCCCTCGACTGGTATTACCAGCTCTTAAGTTGATTGTTGTTGCGTGAAAAGGGACCTTTTGTCAGGGGCGTACAGTGAAGACATAGATCAGCCTGCACATTCGTGGTCTGATTAGTCTTTCCTTTTCCCTTAGACAAGAATCCTGTAGAATCTAAAAGTTGAAAAGCGAAGACAGTACATGCAGATACTTCTTTCAGTATTACAGTATGTACTTGGCTTATGCTTCCTTTTTAGCGAGGTAAACCGTGCTACTGAGCAGAATAAACTACCAGCGGCGGAAAAATTTAATTCTTCTAATTCGAAATATTAACAGATTAGTGCTCATATTTCGTTTCCCAGAAAAACTTCTAGCCTTTGACAGTGGGGTAAATAGACATTTTTCACATTGTTTCTGCGCATGCGCGTACCGCTAAGGTAACACGATATTTTCCGATAATCGGCGAGACTTTACATAAATGGGGCAATTGGATTTTAAGGCATTGAGACTTTCTATGTTATCAGATAAAATTAATTGTTTTAATCATTTCTATCTGATTTCCTTTCGTTTTAGCAAGGCTTGGCACAAAGATCATGTAAAGTGAAAGGCATATCGCAAAGAGAAATGTTTATTCCTAATTATTTTATCTATTACCTGACATCTACCGTCCATTTCTTTGAACGAGGTCTGGACAATCAGAAAATAATATGTGTGGTTTGATATTTTACTAAATAAATAAAGGAAAATAAATCCCTAAATAATTGTTTTGTCTTATAAATTACTCTAATTGTTGTTACTGTTGTTATTTCAATAATCATACCGGCGCATCCGAAGAGGCTCAACGTATCTATTGCCGCACCTCACGGCGTCCGAAGTCTGTTTATCAATTACTTAATTATCTGAGGGTCTATTAACAATTAACTCAATCAATAGACCACATTATTCGTTGACACCTCTTATTAATGTTGACGATTTTAATTTCATTGCCGGGGTGGTGGTCGGGCGATCGATGTTTTTGTTTTTCTTTTCTTTTGTTTTACAGAACAGAATTTTTATTCAGACGTAAACTATACAGTTTCTAATCTGTCAAAATACATTTCGAATACATACATAGATCACACACTAAATGGCTGTCACTTGGTGCTGGTTATAAATTCCAGTGCCGGGGCGTGCTATTTATTTGGATAAAAGTAGGGCAAGGGCCTGCTTGCTTGCTGTAGGTGCGGCCGGGGTTGTTTGGTTATCATTTTCTATCTTTTTTCTTTCTCTCCCCCTCCCCCTCTGGGAGATGGCCCGATATAGACTGAAATACTGTCTCAAACGGCCGTTAAACCCTTAACAACAACCAACCATTAATTTCATTGCATATCGGTAGGCAAATCATACTCATTTATCCAGAACAAATTTACTTGCAAGTCAATTGATAATGCAATACTAATAATACTAATGATAACAATGATATTTTTACTATAATTATTAATGATAATATAGACACATTTAAAAGCTACCAATTTTTACTTTTTAGCCAGTAAATGTCATAATGGAAGGAATAAAAATAAAAAATAATAATATATTTTTACAATTATTATTTTCGTCATCATGATGATTATTATTATAAATGCAAAGGATACATAAAACATTTCGCATTTCGAGAAACCGAAAAGTGAACCTGGCTATTTGCTTCATCTTCAGAAAATCGAAATCCGCCGAACTTATTTCCTCAAAACTAATTGATTTCAAAATAGAAAAAATAAATAAATGAATAAATATATTAATAAATAAATACAAAGCATCTATTTAATATTTATAACGAATTCATAACTGTTGTAATAATTACGAAATGCCTAGGTGCATGATTTTTCTTTACGTAAAATTACTTCTGAAATTAAATGTGTAAAATCGCAGAAGATTGTACGAAAATAAAACTATGAATAAATATCAAAACGTGTAAGAAATTTTGAGGAAAAGAAAGAATGCTAGAAATAATAGATCACAGATTTGTAAAATAATTACCGGTGCATGACACACTGATTGGAACATTAATTTTTTGTGCATTTCAAATATTTTCTTTGTTATTGTTACTGTAATTATATTCTTATCTTTTCAAGTTAGGTTTTGAAATCAAAATGTAATAATAAATCTCGTTTTTAACCATTTAAATATATTATTCGATTATAATCAAAAAGCCTATTGATATGTGTTGCTGTATCAAAGGTTAAGCCCCACGCGTGTGACGTAACGCGAAATCTCGCCAAATTACGGGCTGCGAGACTAGGGGAGATAACAATGTGAAAAAGGTCTATTAACATTATACAGATCAGAGATATCTCCTTGGAAGCATATCCGTTTACCTTAGCTTATACTTTCAACAGACCTTTAACTATCTCATGATTGGCTACTTCACTTGTAACACAATTCGAATCAAGGACTGCTGGCACACGAATATTGTATTAAACATTTGCTTATATTGCATACTTTTACTAGGAGGAAAACGCCAAGTAGATAAGTATCCACTTCGTGACAATATTTACAATCTTCAAGAAGTCATTTACCCGTAGAGCACTCTTCCATATTTTTCAGTAACTGAAGCAATAAACATATAACATTCGGAGATAAGTTATTAATGTACGACCGGGTACCGGCTTTAAGAACTACTTTCCTAAGCCCTTTCTTTAAACTGCAGATGTAGCTATAAAAATTTAAAGAGTAACCACAATGCCTATAATGCTGTTATGCATAACAGCGGTTATGCCTTCTATAATGTAGGGACAAGGCAAAGTTTATTGCGAATATAAATGCAGGACAAAGACCATAATTGCTGGGTAAAGACCACATTCTTGAAACTGTAGGAAAAAGGCCAGTTTGGTACCGCTGTTTACCAGATTGTAAGATTGTCCAGGAATATCCCAGAACTAGAGTTTTACCAGGGTTAAAAAGCCTACTTTCCAGAGTGTAAGATAAATTGTTTCCAGGGTCCTGTAAATATCTCTAAGGGTACAACCAAGTTGTTTAAATACAGCGGTCACGCCTTCTATAATGTAGGGACAAGGCCAAGTTCATTGCAAATAGAACTGCAGGACAAAGGCCATAATTGTTGGGTAAAGGCCACATTCTTGAAACTGTAGGAAAAAAGCCAGTTCGGTACCGCTGTTTACTAGATTGTATGATTGTCCAGGAATATCCCAGAACTAGAGTTTTATAGGGTTAAAAGGCCTAGTTTCCAGAGTGTAAGATAAATTATTTCCACGGTCCTGTAAATATCTCTAAGGGTAAAATCAAGTCGTTTAAGTACAACGGTTATGCCTTCTATAATGTAGGGACATGGCCAAGATTATTGCGAATAGAACTGCAGGACAAAGGCCATAATTGTTGGGTAAATTAAAATCTGAAATAGTTCCTTTAAGAGCAGAGAATACATTCAGAAGAAGGAACATGGGTCAGACTACGTAGGTTCGGCTAATAAAGCCTCGTCAGTGACCCTGACAATATCTGGTGACGAAACCAGAGAAAGCATACTGTAATGTCTTAATTTTAATTGGGCAGTTGATTAAAAGACTTATTAGTATCAAAACGGATCCAAATAATATAAACGACGATGATCTAGAATAATAGTCTAAATCGATTTCAAATTTTAGATTTCTCAGAATATATCCTCTGATGTCAAAGGGCGAAAATAAAATAAAGGCCACATTCTTGAAACTGTAGGAAAAAGGCCAGTTCGGCATCGCTGTTTACCAGATTGTAAGATTGTCCAGGAACATCCTGGAGAAGCGTGTGCGGAGACACTCTTTGATGTAGATGTTATGCATGCAGCACAGCACACGCAGCATGTGTAGCCGAAAAAAGCGAGTATGTCTGCAGATTGATTATGACCCAAATGGTCGGGCACAAGAGGAGAAAAGAATAGTTATCTTTTTTAATAATGTACATTTTATATAATAGAGAACACAGTGTATGTGTAGCCAGAAAAGGGTATGTGTAGCCAAAAAAAAGCGGTACCGAACTGGCCATTTTCCTTCAGTTTCAAGAACGTGGCCTTTTCCCAATAATTATGGCCTTTGTCTTGCAGTTCTATCCGCAATAAACTTGGCCTTGTCCCTACATTGTGGAAGATATAACCGCTGTTCTTAAATGGCTAGATTGTACCGTTACAGATATTTACAGGACCCGGGAAATAATTTATCTTAAACTCTGGAAACTAGGCTTTTTAACTCTGGTAAAACTCTAGTTCTGAGATATTCCTGGACAATCTTACAATATGGTAAATAGCAGTGCCGAACTGGCCTTTTTCCTACAGTTTCAAGAATGTGGCCTTTACCCAAAAGTTATTGCCTTTGTCCTGCAGTTCTATTCGCAAATAACTTGGCCTTGTCCCTACATTATGGAATGCATAACTGCTGTATTTAAACAACTTGATTGTACCCTTAGAGATATTTTCAGGACCCTGGAAATAATTTATATTAGACTCTGGACACTGGCTTTTTAACCCTGGTAAAACTCTAGTTCTTGGATATTCCTAGATAATCTTACAATCTGGTAAACAGCGGTACCGAACTGGCCTTTTTCCTACAGTTTCAAGAATGTGGCCTTTACCCAACAATTATTGCTTTCCTCCAGCAGTTCTAGTCGCAATAATCTTGGCCTTGTCCATACATTTTAGAAGGCATAACTGCTGTATTTAAACAACTTGATTGTACCCTTAGAGATATTTACAGGACCTTGGAAATAATTTATCTTACACTCTGGAAACTAAGCCTTTTAACCCTGGTAAAACTCTAGTTCTGAGATATTCCTGGACAATCATACAATCTGGTAAACAGCGGTACCAAAATGGCATTTTTTCCTACAGTTTCAAGAATGTGACCATTACCCAACGATTATGGCCTTTGACCTGCAGTTATCCGCAATACACTTGGTCTTTTCCCTACATTATAGAAGGCATAACCGCTGTACCTAAACGACTTTATTGTACAGTTAGAGATAATACAGGACCTTGGAAATAATTTATCTTGCACTCTGGAAACTAGTCCTTTTAACCCTGGTAAAATTCTAGTTCGGAGATATTCCTGGACAATCATACAGTCTGGTAAACAGCGGTACCAAACTTGACTTTTTCCTACAGTTTCAAGAATATGGCTTTTACCCGAAAATTATGTCCTTTGTCCTGCAGTTCTATTCGCAATAAATTGGCCTTGTCCCTACATTATAGAAGGCATAACCGCTGTATTTAAACAACTTGATTGTACCCTTAGAGGTATTTACAGGACCCTGGAAATAATTTGTATTAAACGGGAAACTAGGCTTTTTAACCCTGGTAAAACTCTATCTGGGATATTCCTGGACAATCTTACAATCTGGTAAACAGCGGTACCGAACTGGCCTTTTTCCTACAGTTTCAAGACTGTGGCCTTTACCCAATAATTATGGATTTTCGCCCTGCAGTTCTATTTGCAATGATCTTGGCCTTGTCCCTACATTATAGAAGGCATAGCCGCTGTATTTAAACAACTTGATTGTACCCACAGAGATATTTACAGGACCCTGGAAATAATTTATCTTACTCTCTGGAAACTAGGCTTTTTAACCCTGGCAAAACTCTAGATCTGGGATATTTCTGGACAATCTAAAAATCTGGTAAAAAGCGGTACCGAACTGGCCTTTTCCCTACAGTTTCAAGAATATGGGCTTTACCCAATAATTATGGCCTTGTTCTGCAGTTTTATTCTTTATAGAAGGCATAACCGCTGTATTTAAACAACTTGATTGTACCCTTAGAGAGATTAAAAGGGACCCTGGAAATAATTTATATTACACTCCGGAAACTGGGCTTTTTAACCTTGGTAAAACTCTAGTTCTGGGATATTCCTGGACAATCTTACAATCTGGTAAACAGCGGTACCGAACTGGCCTTTTTCCTACAGTTTCAAGAATGTGGTCTTTACCCAACAATTATGGCTTTCGTCCTGCAGTTCTATTCGCAATAAACTTTTGACACCTAACCCTATAGCTTTCCGATACAGATATGAGTATACTTTTACCAGGGGCTTCTAGAATATGATATATATTAGTTTTAGTACCCTCTCTCTTTTGAAAAAGTCTAGGGTTATTGACTGAACAATGGGCTGAATGGTACAAAAGCCGTTTTGATACAGCCTTTTTTCCTCTTAGAGATAAACGAGGATGCTAGAATCAATTTATCGCATACTTCGGGAACTAAGCTATATAACCCTTGTAAAATATTAGTTCTGGGACACTTCTGGACATACTCCTGCGGTAGGTCAGGCTGAGAGACTTGAGCTCTCGAAAACACGCACCAAAGTACAACTCTATGCGGTGGATCACTCGGCTCTTGCGTCGATGAAGAGCGCAGCTAGCTACGTGAGTTAATGTGAATTGCAGGGCACATTGATCATCGACATCTTGAATGCATATTGCGGCCTCGGGTCACTCCCTTGGCCACGCCTGTCCGAGTGTCGGCTAATAAGTACTCGCGACCGAGCTTCGTCTCGTCGCGCATTAGTGTCTGTCGAGCCCATGTGGAGGGAACAAAACATATGGGCCCGTCCGCCATAAGACTACAGTCCAGGCACACGTTCGTGTGTGAGGGCTCCCGGATGCACGCCGGCAAGTTTGGGAGGCTGGGCGTTCGGAGGTGAGTTACGGCTGTACTGCTGTTTTCTCTCTCCTACCTCCCGCGTGTTTAGGAGCCATACTCATGCAGTGCCAAAACAGCAAGAGGAATTCTTTCCACCTCCAATTCCGACCTTGGATCAGACGAGACTACCCGCTGAATTTAAGCATATTAATAAGCGGGTTGGGTAAGGGTTAGGGTTAGTGGTTAGGGTTAGGGGTATAAGACAAATGGCGAAATGCGGGATGAGAGATGCGGAGCTCCGCCCACAGCTTATACGTCATAATGCGGAGTGGTCTCTGATTGGTTCAAAATTACGTGTTTTATTTTTTGTCACTATTGCGTTGACCCATTGCTGAAAATATATAAATATAACCTTACAGTCTTGCCATTTCAATTGCGCTTTGGATTGTGTTGATTGCACATCTAGAAATTGATTAATTAGAGGTTTTGTTTGAATGTATTTTAATGTGTGGGAATTTGAATTAGTAATTTTATGTAAGTTGTTTCATTAGTTACTATATTTTCATTGTATTCATTTACAGGTGTTTGAGACACAAAGAAAAGAATGTGTATTATGTTGAAATTTTAGTAAATTGACAGAATAACGACATTCTGCATAATGCATAAAAACGATTGGGCACAATAGTATTGTTAATTTGGCATTTCAACAGACTACATTTCATTTCTCATAAGTGTGAAGGAATATATGATAATGGCGATGATGATTTTGATGATGATGTCAGTGACGATCATGTATGTTAAGATATTTGACTTATGTACCGTTAAAATCACTTTAACAAAGGTATTCATTAATCGATGCTTTTCGAAAAAAGGTAATAATAATGAGGATGAAAATGATAATAAAGATGATGATGTTTGATGATGATGATTGTGGTTTAAGAAATGCTACAGAGGAAAGGGAAAATTTGTGCTTAGAACAGTTAAAGAAATCTATTTTTGTATACAACACATTAAGAATGGTGTTAACGGGAGTAAACGATGTTACTAAAAATAGAATTCCTTTGTTCAAAGAAGTTAACCCTTAAAACTTAACTCACCGTAACCCCATTCGTTAATACTGTGACAGTAACTCTAGGTAATATACTGGAAGATTTAGATTAAAAACGTTAACTCATGGTAACCCACTTTGTCAAAGAGCTTAATCCTTAAACCTTTACTCACCTTATCCCGTCTGATAACTCCAAGTGTAAGACGTTATTCCTTGAAACCTTGACTCACTGTAACACCTTTCGATAACTCCAGATGGAGTTGTAAACACTTACACCTTTACTCACCATAACCCCGTGTGATTACCCACTTTGTCAAAGAGGTTTACCCCAAAACCTTTACTCATCGTAATCCCGTATGATAACTCCATGTAAAAGGCGTTCACCCTTAAACCTCTGCTTCTGGCATGATAACCCATTTAAGACTTTAGCCCTTAAACTACGACTCACTATAACTGTATGATATCTCAATTTTTTCAAAATGATTAACCCTTAAAACTTTACTCTCTCTAACTCTGTTTGATAACTCCATGATCAGGAATCGATACAATTACTCCAAACCCCCATCCAAGACATCAAATGGAAGAAGCACAAATAAATATACGTCTTCATAATAAAAAAACGTCACGAGTGGAAGCCAAACGGACAGTCACTGTGCCACAAAATGGCCAAAATGCTATCCAAAATTAAAAAAACAACAACAGCAACACATATGCACAAGGAAGAACTATAACAATAAAAACCGGAACAGAAGAACCGCCTTGGCACGGTCAGTATTTTTTTTACGGGGGGGGGGGGAGGGGGGGCTTAAATCGATTTTACGTGGCCGCGATCCTTGGCATTACTTCTGTTGTGTTTTGAACAAATAATTTGTTCTGTCCGCATGAAGGATTTCTACTCATCAGTGGAACATCTCCGAGAACATAAACATCAAACGAATACAGAGATGAAACGACGATGAGGACTCAACAGCATGAAATAACTGAAATGTTGGAGCAAAATAAGACCAACGGTCGAACTCCGGTGGGCCCAACCAAAGACAGAGCATCAGGCACCAACCGACATTACTAGAAAGTAGATCTTTAGGCTGGCTCCGTCATAGAATCTGAGGCCCGACCCACCGGCGTCCGAGTAAAGAGGGAAGCAAAGTTATCCAAGTGTTAGACGTTAAGCCTTAATACATTACTCATCATAACTTCGTTTGATAGCCTAGTCTGTCAAAAATGTTTACCCTTACGGCACGTTTCATAAATACGCGAAATAAGACTGACTGGAGTGTGTGTCTTTTCAATCTAAATCAGACAGTCTAACGGTTTTCTGCGCTACTATAGTGCAGGTGTCCTTTACGCAAGATAACGGTTACCGAGGACTCAGTATAACTGTCAATATCAACGCTCTTAGAGTACCGCACATACGTGTACAGGTAATGATGAGGATATGATTGGACGGACACACGGCGACAAGTGCGTGCAACTATGGTTATGTACCGCTGAGCCACTTGGGGAACGTCGTTAAGAGAATTGAACTGAACTGATAAGGATGCGCAGACAACAATTGCAAAGTCTGGTCTGGTCATTCACAATTTAGCAGAAAACAATACCAAGTAGAGCAAAACAGACCGACTGACTGATTCATTCAAACGATTTTGGAGTTGATGACCCTTTGAAACAATATTTCAGTCTATATCTGGCAGCCTGCCAGATTGAGAGCGAGAGAGAAAGGGAGAGAGGAAGAGAGAGGGGGAGAAAGAATGAGAAACTAGGATAGACGAGAGTCTAAGAAAGAAATATAATAATATGATAAAATCCCATCAGAAACCGAACAGATACGATCGATTGTACAGGCTGTGCATGAGTATACATGTAGATCTTTATGATGGATGAATGTATGATACTGTGTTTTCGTCTCTTTCAACAGTATTTCAACATAACTGGACGATGATTGGATAAGAATAAAAGGTTGTGCACGCAATAAATTTCCGTTTACTGTTAGAAACGATTCAACTTTGGCCAGATCCAAACCCGCCAGCTAAGCAGGTCGTAGCCTAACCCACTGAACTTCGGGGCTCTTTCTTTAGTGGTTTTACAAAACCCTAAAACAACCTTGTCATTCACAAGTAGCACGTGACTTTCCTAACGCTGATCTGTCTGAAAATATGAAAAGTACATGTGCGTATTTTGTTCGGTTCAAACAATTTATTGACAAAAGTGTTCATTCAGAAACTATTCTGAAATCGCGGAGTAGATCTATATAATTTCAACTATACTACGGAAAGTGCGAACGGCAAAGACTCAGATCAGCCTGGCCATTCGCGCAGTCTGATCGGAGCCTTCTCCATTCGCATGAACAATCTATAGAAATATCAGTACGCAAAAGCGGGTGATGCTTCCCATACCTTTTCGCAAGACATTTTACACCCAAGATTAAGTAACCATAAAATAATAATTAATGGCTTTCTTTGAAATGAAGCCTTGCATAATTCTGTCGTCAGAAATTTACATCCGACTCTTCAAATAATCACAACCAAAGTCAAAAGTTATTGTTGATGTCTTGATTAGGAAATCTGTTGGAGGTCAAGTGGTTCAATCATATTTACTACCCGAAGAAAATAAATCTTGAATGAAAAATCTCAATTATTAGGCAGCAGTTACTTAAAACATGAAAGAAACTGTAATCTTCAAATCATCAAAGGCATAACCCAGGTACAACCCAGTGTCCATTAATATTTGCTTTAATTTAGTGTTAAGACGTGCTATCATTTGTAAATTTTAGACCTGTAATAAGTAATAGTAATTCTGATGTAATTTATCTCATTTTTACAATACATACGTTGAGGAATCGCTAGATGCCATGACATGTGTTTTCATAGAGAGTGAATTAGCAGATGTTTTGTGGAGAAATACTACTGCTACTGCTAATATTAATAAAGTTAATCAAAATTGGTAACTGCTTCTGGAAACAACTAATCGACGTGGCTTGTTAGTGCAAAATAAAGAATATCCAACATGACGCCAGAGTAGACTCGGATTAGCACAAAATCGGAATTACTTATTGTAAGGTAAAAAAAAATACTAATACTAATTACTGGAGACCTTTGCGATGCTATTAGCTTTATTCAGTGTTGACTACTTCTTTGCTACCTTGGGCGATGAACCGCCTTGAATGTGTCTACTCTTTATGCAAAAATTGGCTGTTTGGGGATCAAATTCTTTCCTTTAAAATTTGACCCGATGGCAAAATTGAAAAGGGATTAAAGTGTACTCAGTCACCTAAATATGTGCAATATTCAGTTTATTTTTTGCGTGTACCCCGGTCAAACTGCGCATGAGTGCAGACTGATCGTAAAGAAAAGATTTTCTATTATTATTGGGTTTTGCAGCTTATTACTAACACATAGTTTATTCTTGATGTTGATTATCAATCTAAAAAACAAACCAACAAAAAACAACTAAAACTAAAATAAATAAAACGCAAAGTACTGAACCATGTGAATGCGGAATAGTGCCGGACAGGATTTCTTCCTTGAAGCAGTCTGATCTGGGTCTTTGCTGTTTATTCAGGAGTTTGGGGTATGGTAAATAGGAGTGGTCAGTGGTGTACTGTTTTGTCTTTCTGATTTTATTTACATACAAATCGTGGGGAAAATACAAATTATGACAAAAAAAAATGGTGACGAACACATAATTATACAGATGAAAGACTATCCGTACACTGCAAAAATAAACGGTAGATTTTACGGTAAAATAACTGGCAACCAGCTGCCAGTCCTTTTACCGTTATTTTCACGGGCGCCCGTAAAAGTTGCAGGAATCATCAAGCAGAGTGGGACAGAAAAGAGCAGATGTCGTTTTGGTTAGATAGCCCCTCAACAATACAAAGTTATTTTCGAGTGCGCCAAGTTAACATAAAACTTCCATTTCGTGATTTCCAACAATGTCTTACAGGCAAAACCCCGTAAAAATAACGGGAAAAGGACTGGCAGCCGGTTTCCAGTTATTCTACCGTAAAATCTACAGTATTTTTTTACAGTGTATAATTCTAATTTGACTGACTATGTATAACGGTCAGTATTTTAAGGTGTATCTTAGACTTTTAAACAAATCTTCAGTTTGTGTCTGGTCTGCGACTAGCAGAAGTGAACCATAAAACATAGCCGGCTTCGTCGTCGGCTACATAACTATTTTGGCAAGTTTTCTGGTTTAGCCGAATGCATTCGCGTTTTAATTCTTCCCAACCTCAATAAATATTTCACAAGCGACCTTTTCTTTCTTTAACGATATGACACCGTTTGGAAGGGCTATGTCGTGCAGGGAAGCAAACAGGTAGTCACAACGGAAGTTGTTACCCTGTGTAAACATGGTCGAAAACGTATCATACACCTTCGAGTATAAAATTATAAAAACCCTCAGAAATATGCTTTCTAGCGACAGACATTTTGGACACGCGCATTCGCCAAGGTCATGAAGTATGTTTGGTATATGACTGACAACGAACAGAATAGCGAGGGCTGACCAGGGGGCGGAGCACTGATTGCAGCAAAATTGAAGCGTTGGCCAATAATATCGATCGTTACTGCAAGCCTTTAGTTTGAACCGAGCGTCAGTCAAAACTAGAGCAAGTGAGCAGGGGCTCACGTATACCCCCGGCCAGCGCCACCGCCTACAGGAAATAAAGTTTACTTGCCCATGTAGTCACATATCAATGGGTTCTATCTCACGATTTCATAATAAGCAAAACAATACAAACTTAAAGTTCACTTTTAACACAAATATGGTATATAAATTTCAAAGTCTGTGACCTTGACCTACAGTCAGCAGCAGCAGCCAGATGATGTCAACAAAACTGTTTCAACCTTGCAGTAATCCTAGTCACACATCAAAAGGTTCCATTCCAGTGTATTTAAATAGAAGCAAACAGACACAGCTTAATACAAAACTGTAACACTAATATTATATAAATTTCAAAGTCTGTGACCTTGCCCTTAGGTTTGCAGCAGCATCCAGATGATGCAAACTAATATGTATCCATCCAATAGTAGCACTAAGCACATCTGAACGAATTCCAATAGAAGCTTTCAAAAAAACAGAGCAAAAGCAAAATCTTAACACAAAACTTTAACACAACTGTTGTACAAATTCTTAAGTCTGAGACCTTGACCTTAGGCCTGCAGCAGCATCCAGGTGATGCAAACTGGTCAGTTTCCATCTTGTAGTAACACTAAGCACATATCGATAAGTTCCAGTAAAGGCTTTCAGGAAAGCAGAGCAAAAGCAAAAACTTAACGCAAAACTTTAACGCAACTGTTATACAAATTTCTAAGTCAATGACCTTGACCTTTGGCCAGCAGCAGCATCAAGGTGATGCACACTGAACAGTATCCATACTGTGGTTACACTAAGCACTTATGAACAAGCTCTGGATAACAGAAGCTAAAGAAAAAAACTTAACGCAAAACTTTAACGCAAATGTTAACTTACGTACGGACGAACGAACGAACGAACGGACAGACGGACGAACGGACGGAAAGACAAAAACTATATACCCCTCGACATACTTCGTATGCCGGGGTATAATTAAAATATGACGAAACACGATAATCGATGTGATTGTCATGACAAAATCCGCAGGTGTATAACCCTTCAACACTTTGAAGGTATTTCCGAGTACGGCCCGTTACCATATCGTGATTTCCAACAATGATCAACAGGCAGACCCCCGTAAAAATAGCGTGAAATGGACTGGCAGCTGGTTTCCAGTTATTCTACCGTAATATCTACGGATTTTTTACAGTGTGGCGTTTATAAGTACAATCATCAACAAGCTATTCCAGTCCGATTATCATACTGACACTTTGTTAACCCCTTGTTAACGTATTGAATTGGGTCGAATAAAAGATATAACGAAAAGGACTTGCATAAAAGTCAGTATTATGACGGGTATAGATCGGATCTATTTGCATTCGAATTTATTAGGTGAAATCTAAGGTGAAATGGTATACTGTAGCAATCAAATCTCTAAGAAAATGTCTATTTCCCGAATATTTCTCCGGGGACGCGAGCTTTGGGAAATACTAGTCTGAGCTGGGATATCGAAGGACGCCAGCTTGCAGCGTCCGTAAATATCTCAAAGAGGAACCATATTCCCCAATATCAGCTCAATAACGCTTTTATTATATAGCTACATGTAGAAAAATTCACAATTTTCTTCACATTTTGGACAATTTTGCACCGTAAATACTGTTTTAGCAACGGCGCAATATATGTCAAAGTGCCTTACTTGTGTCACTTCTAGTTAAAAAAAGTGCTTCGTAGCTTTGGTGAGTCGGTTCTGGTGTGAAAACAACATAACTTCTATATAGTCCATATAACAAAAATTATCTGAACATAAAAATCCACCATCTGGACTTCTGCTGAAAATGCCACCCCTGATTAACTATATACAAGAGCTGTAAGAAACGAAAAAGAGCTGATACTAAACGAAAAAGAGTCATAGTTACCAAACGACCTGATGACCAGGTCCTTTGGTAGTTATGACTCTTTTTCGTTTAGTAACAGCTCTTTTTTGATTCGCAACATCCTAGAAAACATAGCTAACCCGGTGTGAATACGGGAGAAGTTAAGAAAATAAAATGCAATTGCTCAGAATTGGATTGTACTGCTCTCACAAATGCAGTTGCGACATGTTTATTTGATCCCCGTCACGGAAGAATGTGCTTCACGTATATCCGAATAGCAAAGATAAAAGGCAAAACAAGGCAGACTATGAACTCGTGCTGCCTTCAAGTAGTGTCTGAAGATTTGTTAGGATCCATATATGTTAGCGAACAGCAAAGGCTTTGGTCAGACTGCGAGGATGTTCGGGCTTGTCTGAGCCTCTACTTGGCGCAAATACGTTTAGCACCGATTTTGCGTATCGCAGCTCATTAGCGTATTTACCAAATGGCCAATAGAAGAGACTTGTTACAAACAAACAAGAAATAAATGTATATTCGAAATTTGTCGAATACATAGTATTATGATCTGGTCCAGGGTCTTACAATTCCATTAATGAAACAAATGTGGATTACAAATGCTTTTGTTGTCAAAACTGGAAGAAGAAGAAAGATAATGAAATCAAACTGTTAGTGTCAAAGGCAAAGCAACATGGGTAAAAAATCACCTGAAATTCAACTTTGAAACGAGTGGGGAATAGGGACGGTTGAGATCAGCATGCGCTTCCGCACAGTCTGATTGCTTGACTAATCAGTCTCAATACTGGGGGAATGAAAGCGAATATTAATTTTGATCACTTTACATCACTTTACACAGATGTGAACGCCGGGATGCCTGCTTCGGACTGTGATGGCATAGCTCAATTTCAGGCGACGCCTATCATATCGCGAGTGTGTGGTCCATAGTTGAAGTCATGCAGTCATGTATCAAGAGGTTAATCTCTTTTTTTTCAGTCGTTGGCCGGGCCGCGTTTCGAACCCGCGACTTTCTGTGCAATAGCTATGCGCTATAACAACTGGACAACGGCGTGACACTCAAATCACTTGAAAACTTTGCAGTCCAAAAGTCTGGTAACACATGTGAGAATCGTCAGGCTAACAGTAATGCTCTAGCTGTTGTGCAAAAACACAGGCTGGTCTGAGTCACCAATGCCAACATATGCCATAACGCCCTTTTCGCCCGTATCGGTATTTAAAAAGGGACGATAGGAAATTAGCAAGCTGCTTAGTCTCGGATTAGACTCTGCATTCGTACATAAATCCCGGGCTCGAGATCCGTTGGAAGCGGGTATCTTTTCAGTGGTAAACAGCCTCCCGTCGTCTTGATATGACTGAAATTATGTTGAAGGGCGTACAATTATGATTCATCCACCATAGCCATAAATTTATAGGTTTGATTTTCAACACATAAATTCTAATAAGGTAGCTCATCGGAATTTGTTAGCGAGTCAAAGCAGCTTATACATCTTTTCAAGGGCAGAGATTGATTGACACTTCCGGCTACTGATTCTATCTCTCTACCGTTATATTGTCATGTGTACTCAATACAAGAGTCACAGGTCTTTGAGATGTTACAGTTATGTCTGTCACTGACCCGTTAAATCGTCTAGAGAAAGTAAACGTTGTAGACGCTCAGATTTCGTCTATTTATGAAATTTGCTGTAAACCTTTACTCACCGTAACCCCGTCTTATAATTCCAAGTGTAAGACAATAACCCTTAAGCCTTTTCTTGCCGTAAACCTCACGTGAACCCAGTGATGCTAATTTAATTAAACGTTAATTTATGGTGACAAACTGGATCAAAGAGGTTAACCCTTAAACCTTTTATTTACCGTAACCCCGTCTGATAGTGTAAGACGTTAACCCTTAAACCTTTACTCACCATAACCCCTTTTGATAACTCCTGATTTAAGACGCTAACACTTAAACATGTACTCACCATATGAAAACCCACTTTGTCTAAGCTGTTTGCCCTAAAACATTTACTCAACATACTCCCGTATGATAACTCCATATGTAAGACATTTAGGGTTAGGTTTATGTTAGGGTTATGGTAAGGGGTAGGTTATAGGCACTTTGACGAGATTATCAAGTTGATCATCCTGATCATCTTTGCTGATTGACTGAAATTGTCACGAGGTCTTCAGAACATGCTCATTAGCTGTTACGTGAATCAGTTTTTGTGTGAGAATAATAGTTTGCAGATCGTAATGTTCTTTTTGTTAAAGCAGTAACTTGAATTTTATTAAAATAAGTGTTAATTAATAGGATTCATAATTATTTATAGAGTTTTGTAAAATATGTAAGTACTTTTTCTTGTGATTCTGCAGTTGTTTTATATATGAGAAGACTCGTATTAATGATAGCGATAATGTTTCTTTTGTCGTAATTGATGATGATGATGATGATGATAATGATGATGATGATGATTATTATGACGATGAAATTCAAGATGATGACCGGTTATCATTGCTGATAATTATAGTAGATATTGCGATAATTATGATTAAGATAATTATAGTAGATATTGTGATAATTATGATTAAGATAACCGTGAGAGATGCGGGCCGGGTAGCGCAATCGGTAGGGCACCTGACTCGTAAGTCAGAGGTCCTGGGTTCGAATCCCGGTCTGGCCACATACTTTCGTTTCTCCTTCCGCTGATTCAAGAAGGGCAGTTGTCAGTTACTGGCGAAAGTATGTGCACTTAGTACTGGTTAACCGCTTAGGAGGTCTAAGCCTGCCCAGGAATAGTGTGGTTAGGTTAACTGACCGTCCCGACATGACCTTAGTTGTTTACCGTGGACGTTAAGCATCAAATCAACCAACCAACCATCCGTGAGAGATGCTTGGTGATGATGATGATGATAATGATGAGAAGAGGAGGGGAGGAGGAGGACTTACACTGGATTACACTGTAATCAAGGATAACCTGGTGTTACCAGGATTACCCGGCGTTACTTTGGTTTACCATGTGTAACCCTGGGTTGCCATGAGTTAACGCTTTGTTGCCTCATGTTACCATGGGCATTCAAAGTGTTAGGCCGGGGTTACCATATGTTACCCTCGGTTACCCGTTGTTAGCATGGGTTACTCGTTGTTACCCTGGGTTAACAGGTGTTACACTGTGTTACTGTGTTACCCCTGGTTTATCATGTGTTATATGGGTAACCCAGCGTTACACAGTGTTATCATGTGTTACCCTGGATTACCTGATGTTACCCTTGGTTAACCGAGGTTACCTTCTGTTATTACAGAAACTCTATCTACCCGTTGGCCATCTTTCTAAAAGATGTTCACCCTTGCACCACGTTGAGGTCAGTAGACTTGGCAAGGGGTGGCCAGTCGATTACCGGCCGTAAATCACAAGGAATCAAGGGAGCTCAAAATAATCACATGAGCTAAGAATCAAAAACTAACTTTAACATGAGAACATGAGAAAAAGAACAATGTAAAAAGCATAAAAGAGAAAAGCTAATCAGAGGAAGCTTTCCCTTCGGGTTGCTGCCTCTGTTCAGACTCGGATTCCGGAGATGGAGGTGGATCAGGTGGAGCTTGATCTGCGATATGTATTTCTTCAAAAAGCTCGAAGTCAACCAAACCGTTGAGTAAAAATTCAACGACCCGATTGGCCTCAATCTTCTTGAAAAAAACAAAGCCCACAAGGCCGTAGATCTCCGTCTGTACCACGTCCATGTGCCATGAATCCACACAGGCTTCCAAGAGGTTGAAATGCCTTCTGTGAACAACAATCAAAGACGAAAGAACGTCCATAGTGTAAGAGAGAAAACGAGAGAATGGCGGCGCTAGGAGAACGCTGTACCGCTTCAAATGAGTGTGGCACTCTATTGGTTGTTTTAAACTAGGGGGCAGAGTTTCAGTTCAATCGATAGTTTGTGTACATACAGAGTAAACATGAGTAAGCCTTGTTACTTAAGATAGATTCCTTTAAATAGTCATGTTGCGAAACTTTCAAAAATCAACATCGGTAAGTGTAAATACATGTACTTTACATAGCAGAAAGACCTTAACTCACGAAAATCCAACCCGCTTTGTAATTAGAAGTAACAAAAAAACTTGTACTCTCTTTTACGCAGTGCGTAGTCACTCTAACTGTGTTAGGAATGCAAAAAGCGACTTAGGTGTAAGACGTTAACCCTCAAACCTTTACTCACCATTATCCTGTATATGAACTAGGACGGTAACACCAACTGGATGACTGTAAAAGACGTTAACTCTTAAACCTTTATTCATCATTATCGTGTATGTTAGCTGTAGGAAGTTAACCCACTTCCTGAATGTGCCACAAAAGTGGTATAACACCAATTGTCTAACTTTAAAAGACGTGAATCCTTAAACCTTTACTTACCATTATCCTGTATGTTAACTCTTAAGCATTTACGCTCGATCATCCTGTATGTTAGCTTTCGACGGAAACCTACTTCCGGAATGTGCAAAAAAGTGGGTTAACACCAAGCGTCTAACTGTAAAAGACCTAAACCCTTAAACCTTTACTCACCATTATCCTTTATGTTAACTCCTGATCGTGTAGAAAAGTGGTAATTCGCGATAACACAAATTGAATAACTGCAAAAGACGTTTACCCTTGAACCTGTATTCACCATGATCAAGTAGGCTAACCCTCTGTCGGTAACCCTCGATGACCTACTTCCTAACTGCAAAAAGTGGTAAACCGCGGTAATCCCATTTGGATATCTGTAAAAGACGCGAACCCTTAAACCTTAACTAACCATTATCCTGTATGTTGAATTCGTAAACTTGTTAATCCTCGTAAACACCACAAGTCCTCGTGAAACCCGGCATGATAGAGCCCGAAAAAACGCTGTAATCCGAGGTAAATATATGAATAATACCTGTTAACCTTATCTCTTACACCCGTACTCACAATTTTCACATTTGAGTAATCGAAATGAGTAACTCACATGGTAACCCATCGCAGACATCGATAATCTAGTTGTAGAATCGTTAATCCTGGTGAACACTGAGTAAGCCTCGGTAACCCACCTTATGTTAAACATGTGTTATCCATTGGAAACCCTAACGTGTAACTTTGTCCTCTTTATAAAAGGATGGGTCTCCATAAGGCTCATTTCGTGGCTAGAATAGATTTCCTTCAAACTTTGTATGTGATAAGTACTATGTATTGGCTCTTGATTCACAAAATATTAGATTGTACAGGAATCAGTTAAGCTTGAAATGCATGATATAAGTGGGTGGGGTTAATCCAAATGATTCTTAGCTTTATCTCTATAATGCTGTTTCATTTTATAGGAAACCGTAGCCAAATATCAATTATTATAGAATGGTAATGATATGTGTTTACCAGTTAGTGGTTCCAGAAGTTTACCGGAAATGCTCCTTAATGATGATGTATACTCACTTACTAGTCATACCTAAATTTTGGCTATTTTTTGTCTCTAACTTCACGAAACACCACAATTTTTCTACATTTTCAGAGCAATTGATTAGAAATCATATAATTATTAAGTGGATACAATGGACATTATAAAATTATGAGGAATCATATATACACTTATTTCTTCTAGAGTTATCTTCCCCTGAATATAGAAAAATTGCTATTTTTCAAGAAAAAAGTTTCTTGAGGTTCCATCCGATGACGCGAATAGATTTCCATAAACTTAGTGCATTATAAATACTTTGTGTTGATTGACACTAATTTGTCGACACAGTAAACTGACCACTAATGAGTCACCTGCAGTAAGTCAGCTACAGATGGGTGGGGTAATATCGCATAATTATTACCTTTATTTCTAAGATGTTGTACATTCTTTAACGGAAATTGTAGGCAAACATCAATTATCATGTAATGGTACAGATACATAATGTACATGTATCAAATAGCAGATGCAGAAGTTTTTAACTTCCCTGAGTCAGAGTGCCCGGGGAGCTTATAGAATGGTAGTCTTCCGCGTCCTTCATTTGTCATCCATCCACCCAACATCTTCAAACAACTTTTCTCTGAAACAACTAGGCGAATTTCATTTTAATTTCAGATGCAACCTTTTGTAAAATGGGGAAAGAAAATTATACAAATTTGGTCCTAATCACATGACCAAGATGGCCGCCATTCCCATATATGGTAAAAGCCTTAAAAATCATCTCCAGAACTTCTGGGGCGATTGCCTTGATACTTGGTTGCAGCATTTGGAATTCTAGAACTACAAAGTTAATATAAAAGATGACCCTAGGTTGACCTTAACCTATTTTCAACCAAGGTCGAAATTGGTCCCTTTGACGTTTAAATAGGAAAAGCTTAAAAAGTTCATTTTCCTGTTCTTATTGTGCAACGCGATATAAAAATGCAGCAAATTTCATCCTATACGAATTCTAGAGGTCAAGGTCATTTGGTGACTCTTTGCAAAAGGTTACTCGTTAGTTTTCCAAAAACTTCTCCTCTAAAACAACTCGGCCAGTTTCATTTGAATTTAATATGCAGCCTTCAGGCAAAGACGGGAAGAAAGTTTACATATTTGGTCTAGACCAAGATGGCCACCATGCCTGATGGCTGCAGTACTACACTGAACACTCTGCAGAAAAGTATCGAAAAACGCCCCGCAATGAGTGGTTTCGGGAAGGTGATATTTTGTTTTCGTTTTGGCGAGAAAAAGACTGGAGGTGTGTTTTTAAGAGAATTCGAAGAAGTTGACGTAAGTCGAGTGACCGTACATTCTGCAATCGAAATCGAATCCGATGTAATGGAACTGTTGTGGTCAACAAGTGGCATACAAGAAGTTGTTGGCAGAAGAGGTATGTTGTACACCTGTGCCTCCTTTACAGATTGTGGAAATTACCGTAGCAATCTTGACAGAAGGGCGCTTGATATTTCAAAAGAGTTACGGAGTGTCTGTTTCGAAGTTGATAAAGCTCCGATTCGTGCAGCGTTATGCAGACCCATCTCATCGCAGACCTCGAGTTAGATTTCATCCAGTATCCGGATGTATTATTGGCGGAATGGTTTTCCCAAAGGAGACTTCAGCAGCATTTCAGAGAGATGCAAGTAGTTACTTGTCAGCATTTGAAACCAATTTTTACCTGATGCAAATAAGTATATATAGACTTGAGTGTGTGTCACTGAGTTGGCTAAGTGGAAAGAAGTGGTGATAGCAAATGACTGCCTCAACGTGGATAAAGTGTTCGATTTGCTGAAGAGAAAACCTATGTTGCTGATAATTATAGTTGCTGATAATTATAGGCATTTGCAAGAGGTACGATGAGATGCATACAGGACGTGGGCCTAACCTTAACATCAGAACTGAAAAAGCTGCTTGACAGGTATTCTGACAATGGGAACGTGGAGGCCACTTGAAAAGCCTACCAGCTGGAGCTGTCGGTGGAGAAAATGCTATGGGGTTACCCATTTGTGGTAGATTTAGTCAGTACTCGGTAAATCTTGGGCCCGGTAAATTGGAAAGTAGTAGGAGCCTGACAGAGTTTTTTGGATTTTTAGCGTTGGAACAATGGACAGCTTGTATAGCATCCGAAGACAGCATGCCACCTTGCAAGATATGGACCCATTCTGAAGTCGTTGCAAAGAAGCTTTTACGAACGGCTGGAATACACGATATACTACACGGCAGCAATTTTGTATTGGGGCGTCGCTTAATGGATACACTAATTGGAGACTTGTTCGAAGTTGGGAAAGTGGGGACCTGCATAAGATATGAAGAGTATAAGAAGGAGCTATTCCGTGATAAGCCAAAGGGACTGCCCGTGAACGGTCCGTGACTGTAAAACAGCTGGTAGGAATTCTCAGTAGCGCTAGGAGAATGCCCGTAGCTATGGCATATGGAAGTGTTTGTGAGCTGTTACGAAGGTTTAATATAAATTTGCAAAGTGTACTCAAAAACGGCTTGGTGCAGATGGGACTTGTACATTTCCCACTCTAGATACGTACGACAGAAACCGTCATGCCATCATGAATTGGTCGTTACGCTGTGGGCTGTGGAGAATTATTGGACGGGACCAGGATGCTTCCGAATTTCGTAGGTCTGCAGGAGTGCTTACAATGCTTGTTGTTGCTGAATTGGAGAGGCGTAATCTTGTGTTTGTGAGCAAGTTGAAGAAAATACCAAGCACTTTTCCATGGATTAGAGAAAGCACGAGGAAGCTGTATGGTTTGAAGTTGTCAGATGAAGGTCTTGTATTGGTGTTAAGTTTTGTGTCGTGTATTGCGCTGATGATGAACGATTGGTATATGACTATAACTGTCTTGAGAGACTAATAATGGATATGCCAATCAACCAGTATCGGCTGCGTAATCTAGAGATACAGTCCAAACTTTTGTTAAGCCATTTTAATAGGTATAAGTTGTTCCGCTTGCACTACACGATATCATTTAAAGTTCCTGCTGTAGAGCAAAATGTTTCCAGTGAGAAAGAAACCGAGATGATAGGTGAGGACACAGAAGATGCTAGTGCCATTAAAGAAGTAGAAATCAACAAAAATCTGAGGATGTAAATATAATGAATGCTGAAGAGGTTTCTTTCCGAGCTCAAACCAGTTTGCCACAAGCTGTAAATATGAAGCAACGGTGGTCTCCGATGGAAATTGAACTTCTGCATGAGGTAGCAAATGGAAAAGGTGAACACGCAACACTGAAATCACTGTACGCTCAATTCCGACAGAAGTACATGGAAAACGAAATTCCCTTCGGAACGTTCAGATCCTCTGAGAGCAAATTTTCTAGACTATAGTAAAACTGTTATGGCTCGAACACCCATAGCTCGCTTACCATTGTTGATTTGAACTCATTTTTGAGTCGCTAGAATTTTTTTCCATAGGATCTGATAAGACATGGCTAAGTATAATTTATAAAGATATTTGATTATCAAAAGTTATGTTGAGGCGATTCTAATGACTCCACACAGCATACCATTATTCATATAAGCCTTCTGACATGGCTGTAAGAATAGCTACCCCTGTCTGGAACAAATTTCCGTAGTCCCAAAGCTGTTCGAGCCATCCAAGTTTCCTCTAAAGGCATAGTGAATGCAGCAAGAGTGGTATGTTCTGTTGAAAATTGTCAATGTATAACCAGCCTATACCGTACGGCAAGACCGGCTTTCAATGTAAAGCAAATTCCTTTCACCATTCGGCTATCGTCAAACCCCAAGAAAAGGTTGCGAAAATAATCAATACCAAGTCATGTGGATAACAAAAAAAGTCTCAGCTAATCCTTGTAAAAACTTGCCTCTGATCTAACGGGCATTTATACAGTTCTCAATCGGTATCGTGAAACCGTGGCTCTGATCATATGAACGCTTGATTAAAAAGTAAATGAAGGAGCCTCTGAACTCAGTAAATGAACGAGCCTCTGAGCTCAATGACACTCAGGCTGTCTTGAAAAATTAATGTACTAACTCAGTGACACTCAGTTTGTATTGAAAAGTGAATGAACGAGCCTCTGAACTCAATGAGACTCATGCTGTCTTGAAAAATGAATGTACGAACTCCGTGACACTCAGTTTGTATTGAAAAGTGAATGAAGGAACCTCTGAATTCAGTGACACTCAGGTTGTATTGGATAGTGAATGAATAAGCCTCCGAACTCAGTGACACTCAGGTTGTATTGGATAGTGAATTAGCGACCCTCTGAATTCAGTGACACTAAGTTTATATTGAATAGCGAATGAAAGAACCTCTGAACTCAGTGACACTCAGGTTGTATCGGATAATGAATGAAAGAACCTCTGATTTCAGTGATACTCAGGCTGTATTGGATAGTGAATGAATTAGCCTCCAAACTGAATGAAACTCAGATTGTATTGCATATTGAATGAACAAGCCTCTGAACTCAGTGACACCCGGTGCCTGCTTTAACTTTCTTTATATATGGGACCTGGATGTGTAATAACGTGACCTTTATATGTATCTACGTTACATTTAAAATGATTATATAGAGTTAATTGTGATGGTGGACGCCATTGAAATTGTAGGTATTTAAGGGCAGAACCCATTAAATTGAACGTTTTTTTTTTCATCTTTTGCTTGTTATCATCGTATTAGAATAAATTCATCTGCCACCTTACAACCGAACAATTATTGGCTGGAATATATGCTTTGAAATTTCATCTAATACGACCAAACAGCTGAAAAATGTTAAATACCTTCAATTTCATGGGCAATGCGATTACATTTTACTATTTATTATTTATTGGTCACGTGAATACCTGCCCTGCTCACAGTGTTTTAATATCTGACCGCCTAGCCATTATCCCCCCTTACTAAGTTTGGTGAGGAAACGTACACGTACACCAACGTTAACCAATTTTGGTACCAGTAACCTTGGTTTGAACTTTCTGACGGGTGGTAAAGCTATGAGGTACCACAAAACTGTGTTAACGTAATTTTGTTCCCACGTCAAAACGGGGTAGTTCCAACATCATAAATCATGTAAACAAAGGTTGGTGTCATATTGATTTTCATTTTATTTTACCAGGATGAACGAATTGTGGGAAAATCGGGCAATGTGGTTCCAAATAAATATGTTTTAGCTTCCTCTATAACCCCAAATTCAAACATATTTATTTGGAACCACATTGTCCGATTTCCCAATAATTCGTTCCTCCTGGTAAAATAAAATAAAAGTCTTGACTTACGATGTTGGAACTACCCCGTTATGTCCCGTATGTGGCGTGGGAACAAAACTACGTTAACACAATTTCGTGGTAGTTCCTAGGTTTACCACCCGTGTTTCTTAATAATGAAGTGTTACCAGGGCGGGTAGCAACAGTACGTTAAAAATGATTACATGGAGTCAATTGTAATGGTGGAAGCCATTAGATTTTAGGTATTTACCATTTCCCCTGTTATTGCCGTTTTCGAATAAATTCCAACGCCTTTGTTCCAGCCAGCAATTTTGCCATCCCAGCAACACATAATACGGCATTGCATCTCTTGTAATTATACTGTTTACCCGTCCGAGAATGTTAAAGCTATGACATAACGATTGTTTGAAAAAATAGATCACCGCATGGAGGGTAAATAGGAGAAAGTGCTACTAGGAGAAATATGAGCTTCAAGGCCGTATTATATGTCATTGGAAGCTAACATTTTGACAAGAAGATATGCGGAAAATATATTCAAATTCAAGTAACAAGGTAAAGAATTAATGGGCGACGCAATTACATTTCACTGTGTAATCATTTATTTGTCACTTGATTACCCGCTCTGCAAACAGTGTTTAATAGCTGATCGTCTAGCAATACTAAGTTTGATGAGGAAACTTACATGTACTAGATCATTAACCTATTTCGGTGACTCTTAGTACTATACATAGCTACAAGATGCTAAACGTTATTCCTTCATCAGTACCCAGTGGGTAAACCCTCGGTTAACCTATTGAACTTGTGTCTGAGGATTGGAGTTAAGTACTGATTATTTCTCAGGCACGATGGTAACTTGTACAAGCGATTATTTTGAATGAAATAACAATAAGAGAAAGTATTAGATATAATTTAATTGTAGGTCTGACCGTTGGCCATTAGTAGCAGCGAAATTGCAAATATCTGCCAGGTGCTGCTACTAATGTTCACCTCCGCGGGACGATGACCCCATCAGACAGGCGGAGGAAAAAGTTTGATTTCAAATGATTATTACTAAAAAATAGTTAACAAAATTACAATGAATCACACGCAGAATTTTCTATATACAAAGGCCGGCAGTCCTATCTACCCTATATAGCCTTAATCGGCTTATCACTTGTAATTTATTGTTTGTTGGGATGTCTTTGTCAATCTTTCCCTTTGATGTTTGGGATAGGGTTTCGGATCTGATTCAGTCTGTTCCTGAAGTGTAGTTACTCTTTAAATTTTAATATTGCGCTTTTCCCAGAGGCCGATTTGAAATGATTGTTATAAAAATAATTGAGTGTGTAAATAATCACAAAGAATCACCAAAAATCATTATGTACATCTGCTATCAGTCTCTGTTTTTAATCATCCCTCTAATTAACTGTCGTCCTCGGTAACATGATTTCAGATGATTATTACAATCTATTAAGAAAGAGGTAACACAATCACAATGAATCACACGAACAATTTTCTATATACAAAGGCCGGCAGTCCTATCTACCCTATGTAGCCTTAATATTGCACTTTCCCCAGAGGCCAATTTGAAACGACTGTTACAGAAATAATTGAGAATCACCAACACTCTTTATATACATCTGCTATCAGTCTCTCTCTAATAAACCGTCCTCGGTAAAATCCTCTTCTTCCATTTCAGTCAAATCAACGCTTACCGCATCACTTAAGAAGTTATTCTTTCATTTGTGTTCTTTAAAAGTTCCTCTCTTGCCATTATTTTTCTTTCTTTTTTAGTTCTATTATATATGTACTGAAAGAAGTTAACATCCGGTGAGGGCTTGAAATCCTTATTCCAAATTCTATCTTCCACTCCGTCCTCTATCATGGCCTGGTTGAACGCTTCGTTGACTTTCTGACCGGTCTTTTTCAGTTCGTTAACCTTATACTTGACAAAAGCTCTCTGCACTGTATTAAGTTTGTCCCTAGTAGAACACTTGCTCTCTTTTGAAAACGATTTTAGCCTTTTTTGTATATCCTCAGGGAGTGATTCCATCTCAGTGTATATTCTAAAAGTAGAAAGAGTATAAATTTTTATGTATCTTATGAAGCACTTCACTAAAACACGCTTTTACAATTTAACCCCCACTATAATCTAGTGAAACTGGGGTTAACAGGGGCATACATTTTTTTTTCTTAAAACGTAGATTGTGAAAACTCGTTAGAATCGCCTCGCCGATGTGGTTCTAACGACTACCCATAATCTGTTTGGACAGGAATATGAAAAATATCAGATTTCTTTTTATTTGAAAATTTTCAGTTTTTGTTGATAAAATTTTCAGTACATTTCAATAGGCGTGCTTTCATAATGATTAAATTGGAGTACCCACAACATAGTTTTAAAGCTAGTCGTGGATACTCATAACAACTGCCTCGACAGGGCAGTTTTAATAAGTACCCACGACATATAATTTACAAAACATTGTGGATTCCTTTTAAAATCGCATCTGCTAGACACTTCTGCAATAATGTTATCATTGTGAAAGGGCATGTTGTGAATGCTTGTTAGAACCACCTCAATGAGGCCGTTCTAATAAGTATCCACAACATACGTTTTATGAAAAATGAGAAAAATATTTTCAAATTGTCTCAGACTAAAGGGGGGTATAAATAAGGTGGGTTTTCTTTATCCTACCAAAGTTTTCTTTTTTAACTGATGGTATACTCTAATGTGTCAAGTTTATCAAACCATATTTGACTTTGGTCGGAAAGCCCTACTTACTGAGCTATGGGTCTACAGAAGTGGGTGGGGTAATCCAACATGGTTTTAGCCTGTCTTGTAAAAATGTTCTCATTTGGTGGAAGAGCACAACAGACAGACAGGATTTGATAAAATGATTAATAGAACATCTAAACTATATTTCCATATCATTTTATTTGATTAATTTGAACATATGTTGTCAAAAAAGACTTCCTTTGACATTCAGCATTTTTTTTTATATTTTTGTCCTCAATTTTCAATATTTCTTGGCATTATTGTTAAATAAACAGACCAGTTATCATCAAATTCATGTCAAGGAAGCACCTTGACCAAGACATTCGGATGCTGTAACCAGAATTTCACAATGACCTAGTTTTCATGGTTGACTGAACACATAATCTTGCTTGGAAGATGGTTTTCATTCAAATTTTGACCGAGAAGTACGAAACTATGGTCAAATTACTATTTTAACTGCTATATTATGCCCCACGCTCCCGCCACAACAGGTGAGGGAAGACATATTGGCTTCAGTTCGAAACTCGTTGGCATTTGCATCAGAGTATGTGTTGCATATTAAGTCCTTCTGTGACCTTGGAAACAAGGTCAAGGTCATCCAAATCTGACCTTGACCTTGTTTCCAAGGTCAAAGAAAGACTTAATATGTGACACAGACACAGATGCAGACGACATGGTGATCCGAACTGAAGCCAATATGTATCTCCTCACCTTTATTGCCGGGGGTATAGGGCATAATATAGCAGTTAAAATAGTAATTTGAACAAAGTTTCGTAATTCTTGGTCGAAATTGATTAAAAAAAACATATTCCAAGCAAGTTTATGTGTTCAGTCAACCATGAAAACTAGGTCACTGTGAAATTCTGGTCACATCATCCGAATGTCCTGGTCAAGGTGCTTCCTTGACATGAGTTTGATGTTAACTGGTCTGTTTATTTAACAATGATGATAAGAAATATTGAATAGTGAGGACAAAAATATAAAAAAAAATGCTGAATGTCAAAGGAAGTCTTTTTTGACAACCTATGTACGAATTAAACCAAATAAAATGATATGGAAATATATTTTAGATGTTCTGTTTATCATTTTATCAAATTCTGTCTGTCTATTGTACTTTTCAACCAAATGAGAATGTTTTTACAAGACAAGCTAAAACCATATTGGATTACCCCACCCACTTTTGTGGACCCATAGCTCAGTAAGTAGGGCTTTCCGACCAAAGTCACATATGGTTCAATAAACTAGACAAATTGGAGTATACGATCTGTTAAAAAAAGAAAACTTTGGTAGGATGCAGAAAACCCACCTTATTGATACCCCCCCCCCTTTGATTCTAATTACTTTTCTAACTAGCCAACATTCAACAGGACATATCATCAAAGTGGCCGTCCATGTCTGGGCTCAAAACCAGAATGAAAGGTAAAATGTTTTGTTTCATTTGAGGTTTAACGTTCCCGTCAACACTATGTAGGTCATTTTGGAGACTTTGCTTCCAGTTTTGTGGGAATTTTACCCGACATTGAGATCAAATGACATCTCAAGTCCTGCCGCCCTGTGAAACAAATAGGGTTAATATGCATTGGTGGTCCGACTCGCACCACTTTGCCTGGGCGGGCTTAGATCCTCTAAGCGGTTTACCTGTACTCATGTGCTGTCGGTTTCAGCTCTGCGTGGAAGCATCATGCAGCCCATCTATTTCTTAAAGGCCGATGGGCATAAAATGCAATGACATATGACACCAAATAAATGACAGCATGATACTCCGTTAGATGTAACATTGAAATAATATTCATTTTAAGCCCTTCCTTTCCAAGCTATTTTTGGACTGTCACAAGACTTGGTTAGGGGCAGGAAATGGAAATAGGTCAACACAGATCAGTCAATTACCAATAGTACAAAATGGGACCACAACAAGAATTTATTTTCATGTACTTTTTACAGATTTTTTTCTTTTATGTTTTTTTTTTAACAGTGCAGAGTCAGAGTGGTTATTATCTTTTCGCAAACACTAAGCAGGTTAGTGCATGGTTTTTGAAATCTTCATCATTTAGAATCTTACGGTCGCTTCGCTCCCTTCAAACTCTTCATGGTGAAGATTTAAATATGTCAGACACTAACACTAACCTTTATGAAGCAAGGACTACACTTAGAACTGAAAGTTTACGAGTTTATCTGGACCAAAATTGCTAGTTTCGGTCAATTCGGCCTCATAAGTGACCCTCAAATATTTTCAAATTACTACAATAGAATCCATGATTCCAAAGGACTAGAAAATAAAATTTTCACTATGATGAAGGGCAGGGAGACTTTAAGAACGCCACACATTCCCTTAGCATCGGCTGTAGTGAAGTCAAATATTTTCTATAAAAAAGGTCATCCTTTGGAAGCAATAACTACACCTAAGAACTTAAAATTGTCGAGTTTACGAGTATTTCTGGGCCACACTAGCTAGTTTCGACTAATAAGGCCTCATCTCAGGGGCGGATCCAGGAATTTTGGATAGGGTGTTCAAATTAGCTTCAAAGGGGGTTCGATTTGTGCAGTTTGACCAATTTTCCTGAATTTTCCCATGAAAATGAAATAATTTAGGCTGAAGAGGGGGTTCGTTTGAACCCCCGAACCCCCTCTGGATCCGCCACTGCATGTTTGACCCTAAAACATTTTCAAAGCTCCACAATGGAGTCAATGATCCCAAAGAACAAGAAAATACAAACTAAAATATGATGAAGGGCAGGGAGACTTTTAAGGATCCGCCACACATCCCCTTAACACCAGCTGTAGTGAAGTCAATATGAGCCGCGACACGAGAAAACCAACAAAAAGGTTTGCGCACAGCGCAGACTCAGATCAGCCTGGGCATCCACCGAGTCTGATCAGATCCTTGGCTGTCCGCCTGGAGGTAGCTTAAACCCTTAGCTAACATTTAAGCGCTTAGCAAAGAGTCTGATCAGACTGGGCGGATGTACAGGCTGATCTGAGTTGCGCTGGGCGCACAACCACTTTGTTGGTTTTCTCGTGTCATGGCTCATATGTTCTATAAACGGTTATAATTTGGAAGGAAGGACTACACCTAAGAACTGAGAACTGTCGAGTTTACAAGTTTATCTGGGCCAGACTGGCTAGTTTTGGCCAAACTGGCCTCATCAGAGAACTTGAATATCTTCAAAGGGGTGCTTCCTTGACATGAGTGTAATGATAACATGTCTGTTTATTTAACAATAATGCCAAGACATATTGAAAATTGAGGACAAAAATATAAAAAAATGCTCAATGTCAAAGGAAGTCTTTTTCGACAACATATGTTCAATTGAACCAAATAAAATGATATGGAAATATAGTTTAGATGTTCTGTTAATCATTTTATCAAATCCTGTCTGTCTGTTGTACTCTTCTACCAAATGAGAATGTTTTTACAAGACAGGCTAAAACCATGTTGGATTACCCCCACCCACTTCTGTGGACCCATAGCACAGTAAGTAGGCCTTTCCGACCAAAGTCACATATGGTCCAATAAACTAGACACATTGGAGTATACCATCAGTTAAAAAAAGAAAACTTTGGTAATATGCAGAAAACCCACCTTATTGATCCCCCCTTTCTACAATGGAATCAATGATTCCAAAGGACTAGAAAATAAAAAATTTCACTGTGATGAAGGGCAGGAAGGTTTTTAGGACCGCCACACATTGCGTTCACACAAGCTGTAGTGAGTTCAAATATGTTTTATTAACAAAGGTATCCTAAGTCTCCTACATAAAGTACAAGGTGCAATGAAAAAGTGACAGTAATTATTGTTGTAAACAGGTCTCGAGACGATAAGTTAAATGCTTTAAATAAGGAAATTAAAACTTACCCCGACGTCGCAGAAGACACTTGAGTGAACTTTCTTTTCCCCAGATTAACTGTACAGGCCTGATACAGTTGTGGGCTTGGGACTGGTACTTGTTGCTGTGGCGTGCTGGTTACCTCTACATATGACATAGGTTCAGGCGGTAATGGGTGCATTACTGATATGTCTGTGACACTGATATCCGTGGCGGGTACATTGCTGTCAGGGAGTACACTTTGCAGCGCCGACGCAAACGCCTTCTGCATTGTTGTTTTTCAAGCACTGTGAGCATTAGCGTTATCCACTTGTGTTTGCAATGCCCTCACTTGCTCCAGTAGACTCTGCTTTTTAGTCTGTAGAAGGCTGATCTTCTGGTCTTGAACCTTTAAATGAGTTTCAAGTTTCTCAATGTCTTGTTCCTTCATGTTTGTTTCCGACACTCTTAAAGATTGGTTACAGTTTTTGACCTCGCGCTGTAATTTGGCCATCTCCCCACAGATCATCTTCTCCGATTGCTGCACAATCCTTGAAACACAGTCTATGTCGTCAGCTACACTCATGCTTGTCTGGAATTGTAAAGGAAAGAAAAGTCACATAATACTACGCAAAATTGATTTATAACGTACGGAGCAAACGTCAAAGGTCAAATGACATTATTTTCACATGGACTGAAATAGTCTAAAATAACAGGCTTTGCTTTAACTAGAAGAATGTCGAAAATTGCTCTGAAAAATTCCAAACGGATTAAAAGTTATGAGGAATTAAGATTTAGGTTCTACACTAATTAGCTGAAAATATGCAAGGACTCTGCTGACCTCATTTGAGTAATTAAGATAAACAAAACAAGAAATAATTCTGTATAATACAATTATTTCATTAGTATTTCTCCTAGAACTTATTAAGAGTGACATGATACAACATCCAATTAAGAGAAAGAAACATTTACTTAATGATATGTTGATATTTACTCCAATTGAAATTACAATATCCAAATCAGTTTCCAGATGAAAAATGTGGGCGGAGCTTAAAAACTAATTTGCATAAACTTTAAGCCTCAATAATAACGCTTTGAATTAGATTGGGGTTTTCAGCATATTGTTTCTCTCACAAATATCTGAAAATGAGACTATCTCTGGAAAGACTGAGATTTTCTTGTCATTTGCCCTTTAACGCTTAACACCTTTACTTACCATAACCGTGTATGTTAAACCTGTGATAGTATACCTTGTAAAACCACTGAATAATTAAGTGAAAAAGGTAATCCATGGTAACTTTGTTAAAGACGTCTAATTTTAACCTTTACTTACCATGACCCTGTATGACAACCCCAAGGGCTAGGGTTATCGGTAACGCACGGTACCCAACATAGGTTAACTGTTAAACCTTTACTTACCATGACCCGTATAAGAATCCCAAGTGTAAGACATCCTTAAACCTATACTTTTCATGACCCTTCGTTAATTGTGACGGTAGCCATCGATAGGCCACTTGATGATTTTGCCAAAAGAAATCAGTTACCTCTTAACAATAAAAAGATCACAATGTTTGTAAAAACAAACCTAATGATAATATACCCTGCTTGCATCTCAATTTCCTGACAAAATCTGTTAGTATATTAAAAGTCACACTGCATTACACTCTAGTATGCATATATCAAAATTAGATTTAACGTTAACCTTTTCATAACATGGTATAGAATAGAACTTACTTGTTAAAAATAATCCTTTATAAATCCTAAAAAAATAACAAAGTGAAAAAAACACTTAACAGAAAAGCCCAGTTCACTCCACGTGTATTCTCACAATAATCCTATACAATCCAAACCGATATCCAAATATCGTGAACGTCTCCGTAGAGAGACCAGGGAACCAGCATGTTGGAGCCGGGAACCAGTAGCGCGCATACATAGGTATTAGTGTGGTAAATATTATGTTTTTTGCATGTTTATTTAAGCCTGTGGTGAGTTTAAACTATGTGTGCAATTGAACGGGCAGGTTAGACTCAATGGTTAACATAGGGACACTGTCTTTAAATCTGCTTATAGTGCTATATATGCGTTGTTCAAAGTTGTAAGAATTTTTATTGTGGCTGAAGTTATGGATTTTTTATGAATTTTAAATGTATTTTGAGCATCACCCATAGGGTCATCGTTTTTCTTTGAAGGGATTAAATTAGAATGTCACCTAAAGGTTTGTGTAAAGTTAAGATACAGAAGAAGTATCTGTGTAAGTTTCAAGAGTCTGCTCCCAGTGATTTTGTTGTAGTAGAGTTTTGAAATTGTAGGAAATGGAGGCCAAAACTCTAATTGCTAATTGCGAATCATAAATGTTACCTATATTGTATAAGCTAGGAGAGGGTAATTATAGTACTGCATCCTACATTATCTTACAGGGTTAGAGCTAGGCTATCTAACCCTGTTTAAAGATTATTGCTACGACACTCCCTTGCTGAGTTATAACAGGAAATCTTAAAGAGGCTAAAAGGCGCGGGAAGAGGTTTTAAAGGCCTAATATTATAGAGTAAACTATAAGAGAAGATACTTATAGTCTCTTATCTTCCACTATGGGACCCGGGCTTTATAACCATGGCAAATTAAATAATCTAAGACTGTTCCCGGATTAGATTAAGCAGTCGCAACGTTGTGACCGAAAAACGCCAGAAGGCCAATTGTAAATCTTTAAAAAAATGAAAATATCGTTGTTTTGTTTAATTCTTATGATTTCACCAGTGCATATATATATATCAGATTAAAGTACGTTTTACAAGCTTTAATCTGATACCAAGTTTGTTTGTTATTTTAGACGAAAAATTGAGTGAGTACAGCTCAATTGCGCATTAGAATTTTTTTTGCGAAATGCGACATTTTGGAGAAAAAAAAGTTTATATTTCAGCTCATAGACGTCGTAGACTATCAATGTTTATATGTTTTGAAAATCTAAGCCAGGGAGCGTCTTAGACGACAAAATCTAAGTCAGGGAGCGTCTTAGAGTGTCTATTTTACGTGGGTTATAAAGCCTGGGTCCCATGAACACCAGGCTTTCTAACCCTTGGTAAAATAAAATCACATTACACGTGCTCAAACTGTTTGTCATTCTTGTTTTACCTGCTAGCATGTAGGAATAGAATAAAGAGACAGCACAATAGGATAGTTTTTATATATTCATTTATTTATTTATTAATTTATTTATTTATTTATTTCTCATACAAAATTATCACAAATTATCAACTAAATACAAAATTATCATTAACCAATATTGTACCAATATGTTCTTACAGAGAATTATTATCTATAATCAACAACTAAAAACAAAATTATCAATAATCAGAAACCATAAACCAAAATTGCATCTGGTCATACCATTTGCCCCTACCAAGGGACAATTCCAGAACAATGGAAAACGCTTAAGCGTCGGAGGCCTCGGCTCCTTCGGGCATTTGCCTATATGTCTCTGACCCCCCACTCGAAGAAGCTGGGGAATTGTGTGGTGTCACGCCAACAGGATTTGGAGTATTATCAGACAGCAGTCTGAAGGTCATGTCACGGCTAAGTAGAAACTCAACCGTGGCATGAACTTCAGCAATGTCAAAGAATCCAAATCCTGGATGGCCATAAACAGTCACACTCGTCACATCTATATCGGCGCAGAACACCTTGAGTGCCGGGAAATTAGCCGCCGTAACTAATATGATTGCTCTTGGTGCTTCCATTGTTCTGAAGGCAACTGACAGGTAAGTACTTATCATACCTCCCTATTTATCAAAAAATCGATAAAGTATTGACCTGACCACTTGTGATAAAGGACGTTACGCTCTCGATTTCTTATTGGTCAAACACTCAGAACGTTTGACAAATAAGAAATCGAGAACTTCTGGATTTCTTATTGGTCAAACACTCAGAACGTTTGACCAATAAGAAATCGAGAAAGTAACGTCCTTTATCACTGTTGGTCAATACTTTATCGTGTTTTTGAAATTATAGGAAATGGAGGCCAAAAGGCTAATTGCTAATTGCGAATCATAAATGTTACCTATATTGTATAAGCTAGGAGAGGGTAATTATAGTACTGCATCCTACATTATCTTACAGGGTTAGACCCAGGCTATCTAACCCTGTTTAAAGATTATTGCTACGACACTCCCTTGCTGAGTTATAATGGGAAATCTTAAAGAGGCTAAAAGGCCAGTGTCATCTCGTGGGAAGAGGTTTTAAAGGCCTAATATTATAGAGTTAACTATCAGAGAGGATACTTATAGTCCCTTATCTTCCACTATGGGACCCGGGCTTTATAACCATGGCAAATTAAATAATCTAAGACTGTTCCCGGATTAGATTAAGCAGTCGCAACGTTGTGACCGAAAAACGCCAGAAGGCCAATTGTAAATCTTTAAAAAAATGAAAATATCGTTGTTTTGTTTAATTCTTATGATTTCACCAGTGCATATATATATCAAATTAAAGTACGTTTTACAAGCTTTAATCTGATACCAAGTTTGTTATTTTAAACGAAAAATTGAGTGAGTACAGCGCAATTGCGCATTAGAATTTTTTTGCGAAATGCGACATTTTGGAGAAAAAAAGTTCATATCTCAGCTCATAGACGTCGTAGACTATCAATGTTTATATGTTTTGAAAGAATTTTTCACGAGCTTTCCAATGATACCAAAATCAAGAAGATCAAAGCAACTTTAGTCGAAAAACTTTTAGGTTGAAATTTTCTGACATAAGAGGATCATAAATATTAATATAGTCTCTTAAAAATGGATGAACTAAAATATCTTTTGAAATGGAGGAGCCCATATAGGTTTATATATATCAGATTAAAGAACATTTTAAGCCCTTTAATTTGATACCAAGTTTGTACTTATGGACCAAAAATCAAGAGAGTAATCATCAAATGTTCTTTTTTTGTAGTGGAGGGGACTCAATTTTTTCGAACAAACTCGAATATCTCCTTAGCTATTAAGATTTGATCTATACATGTGTATATCAGATTAAATAACTTTTTATAAGCTTCAATTTGATACCAAGTTTAGTCTTATCGACCAAAAATTTGTTGACAAAGTGTCAGTTAGGGTTAGGATTTCATAGGAGTCGGACGTGTTTTTGTCAAGCTCCTATGAAAATTTTATTTTGTGCGGTTTTTATCTAAATCATTGTTCTGTATTAAAATATTATAAAAGGTTAAGGTAATTTTTTTCTTGGTTCTTGAAATCTAACTGTGAATGACTATTTTTTTTCCATATTTTTGTATTTTTCGGGGGTCTAAATTAGCTAAAATTATTTTTTCTTGGTATTTTCTTGGTCAAAATGTAGGGTTATTTTAGTTGTTCATAAGGCTATTTTTTTTTTTGGGTTAGGGTTAAGGAGGTTAGTCTCTTGTGTGCTTAATATTTTATCTTTGGGAGGGTTGTCCGGCCGTTAGGATAATGTCAGGGGAGGAGGGAGAAGAAGTCACCCCTGTGGGGAAGTACGGCGACGAGGAGTCTGAAGAATTGCAATCATCTGGGGAGGAATTGCAATCATCTGGGGAGAGTTATCGGCCCAAGTGGGGGGAAATGGAGGACGGTTCATTATCTAGTGGGGAGTCGGGGTCTCGGGAAAGAAGGAAGGATTGCGTGAAGCGTAAGTTGGATTTTGGGGGAGAGGGGGGCGAGGGAGAGGGTTGGAACGGGGGAATAGGGAGAAGAGTCGCAGGAAGCTGTACTCGTTAGGGAGGGGAAGGAGAACTGAGGAGGAAGGGGGCAGGTAAGTAGCGGGACGAAGGGGGGCGGTTCTGATGAAGGGGATCAAGGAGGTGACAGCGATGGTTCAGGTCCCCCGGCCTCTGGCTCCGAGACCGGAATCATCGCTGACACGCCCAAGGGGGATAGGGTTGTGTTAGGTTAGGGACCCGCAGTCCCCGTAACGCGAAGAGGGCCCCTAAAAGAATTAAAAAAAGGTTGTTCGCCCTGTAGGGTGTGGCAAGTGGGTCATTGACCTCGTAAAGCACCTCAAATCCAGGAAGCATGGAATGACCGAGGCAGAGGCCAAGCAGCTAAATAAAACCTCGAGGGTTAGGAAGCAGATTATTAAAGGGGCGGGGGCCATTACAGACGCAGGTGTGCGGTCCCTGGTCGTGGAGTTACCACAACCAGGATAGCCAATCACCCATGGGAGCAACACCCGGGGCTCTCTGAGGCCATGAGGTCCGTTTACAGATACAACTCAGAAAGGGTACAACCCGTAGTTTGCCAACCGTTGACTCCACAGTCCTCTGATTCCCGGTCCACTCGTGAGACACCCCAGCGAGAGTCACCTCGGGAGAGTCGGCCGACTCAACCGGGGATGACTCCTAGCTCGGGTCCCTCACCAGTGAACCGGCGATCCATACCTGATGTACTTATTAGTAAGACCAAGAAACTGCACCCAGTTATCAAAAGGTTTTGGGAGTGGCAGCCAACCCATCTCGGGGGAGGGCGCTCCCAAGACATGGCCCAGAGGTCAGCCCTCGAAGTGTACAGGTTTTTTCAAAACTTTGGTGGCTTCGACCTGAAGGTCCTAACAGCTTCTAATTTCCAGCTGTTCGTTTCGAAGCTGGAATCGGATATGAAGTCCCTGTCCGTGGCCTTCTATGTAAGGTCTATAATGAAGTTTCTAGAATACATTTTTCAAAAATCTTACATTACTGCTGGCCGCTTCCAGAACATCCGCCAATCTCTTGTCAACATCCAAAACTCTTTTGTGCGCCATGGAAGGAAGGAAATGGCTCAGTCGGAGGCCAGGTCTTTCCACGGCCGCCTTCCCCCGCAGATCAGAGAGGCATACTTCGATTCAGAATATGTCAAACATATTAGGACCCTCCTACAGGGTGAACTTACTCGCTCAGACTTCATGAGCGTTCGTAACTATCTCATCTGTGCCCTGACCCTCTGGGACGGGCATAGGCCGGGGGTTCTCATGCAAATGACGATAGAAGACCTCTTAAAGGCGGTCATTGAGAAAGTTCCAGGCGATGAACCCGTCGAACAAAGGACATACCTGTGCATGACGGTCAGTAAGCACAAGACCGCCGGATCTTGGGGGGCCGCCATTATATCGGTTCCCACCAAGATCTGGCTGGAAATGCAAACTTACCTTAGACTCATTAAACGGATGTTTAACCCGGCGGATACTTCGCCTCTATTCCTGACCGAAAATGGGACAGGCTTTGAGAGGTCAACCACTGCCTCCAGTCGTCCTATTCTCGGTCAGGGGTACAGGCGAAATACCCCCAGAAGTTTTCTGCAACTGCCACAAGGAGACTTCTTACGACCGAGTGTCGAAATGTCAACCCAGCAAATGCGGCCCTAGTAGCCGCCCAACTTTGTCACAGCGTCGCTATGGCGAACCGCACGTACGCACTGAAAAGAAGCACCTCTCTCTCATCCACCGCCGTCCATGTCATGGAAAAAGCCATGAAAGAAAGGTCCGAGGACTCGGTGGATAACCAACAACCCAGTACCAGTCGAGAGGGCAGGCGGAAATTGCAGTTGTCTGGGGATGAGGAAGAGGGGGAGGGGAGTTTGGGTAGGGAAGAAGAGGGGGGATCGGTTAGTGTTGGGGACCAGGAAGAAGAGGGGGGATCGGTTAGTGTTGGGAACCAGGAAGAAGAGGGGGACTTGGCGGGGTCGGTAAGGGTTAGGGACCAGGGGGAGGGGATCAGAGGAAGACGGGGGTTGAGGATGATATTCAGTTCATCGATCTTCCGGGGGACAAGGTAAGTTTCAGGCGCATGCTGGCAAATATGTTACCTTCTCTCGACTGGGATATTATCCATTCAGATGCCCAGTTCTGGGTGAACGAAAGAACTGTTGACGAGTTGACGCAGTCAACTTCAGTAATCCGGATAGCTGATTATTTACATGAGGTGGTGGCCCGAAGGTTTGATATAGATGTTTTTCACGTCTTTCAAACTGAAGGGGCCACCCCACTGAGGACAACCCTGACATAGCGTTCACGATGGTGGCCCTGGCAGCCTGTAGGCTAGGGGTCTTGTTTGGCTCAACCCTTGACCCCGACGTCATACCTACTGAAACGATGCCTCATGGCATCTTCCAAGAAACGGACTTGGAGGCCGGGGCTGAGGGTCGGGCGGAGGAGGGGAGGTTTAAGTTGCTTCCGGGGGACAAGGAGAGACTGGAGAAGGAGAAGGAAGTTGATGAAAGGGTCCGGGGAGGGATACTGGCTAAAAGGGCGGAGGCCAAGGCCATAGAAATTTCTGACAGCAGAGAAAACAAGGAGCGGGGGATGGCAAGTTTGGGGGCTGCTGGTAAGGAAGGGGAGGGGAAAGTGGCGGTGGAGAAGGGAAAGAAGGAGTCCGAGGGTGGAGGGAAGGGAAGTAAGGAGGGAGGGGTGATAATAGGGCAGGGAAGGAAGTTTGGATCAGACCTGGAGCTCCTTTTGCGCGATATATATAAAGACGATATCGCCACGTCCATTGAAACCGGCAACAAAGTAACCCAACAGCAGGTACGCCGGGGGACACAAAGGGTCCGTGAAAGTTTCCCGAATTTGACTGATCAGCAGATTCGGGACAAACTCTGGACCATCGCCTCACAGGAAAGGAGACGAAGCATCGGCGAGGGAAAAGGGTTGGGCAAAGGAAAAAATCCAAGTAGGCTAGTCAGGATTGTCCTCAGAACAGTAAGATAGGTTCTCCGCCAGACTGATTTGAACACACCGGTCTGGCATTCAACACAGGAAACGAAGGCAACGTACAATTGTTAGTCTTTACCTTGGGTAAAACATCACTGGTCACTGGCGAGTGTGGACTGTCCGTACAGCCTGTTGACAGTGATGTTAGATAAGGAAAGATTAACAAACTTTAATTTGATTCCAAGTTTGTTGTTATGCAACAATGATCGGGTGATGGTGGCAGGAGTTTAATGCTAGTCACAACTCCTGGCCTGACCCCTTTAATTTATATTTTTATAATTTAATATAATTTTCCTGTATGTTGTCTTCGTTTGTTGAATGACAGGCCGGTGTAAAAATGGCAGTACCATGGGTGAGTGTTCTCAAAAACTATCTTCTCTCTTTTCTTTCTTAGGTTCAGGGTTAGGGTTAGGTTTTTCTTTCACGACAAAACCAACAAGGTGGTATGGTGCACCTAGCGAGTACTCAGATCAGTCTGGGCATCCCCTAGTCTCATTTGAGTCTTCTTCCCTCTTAGCTGGCGAGAGGATTTAAAACAAGGAGAAGACTCTGATGAGACTTGGCAGATGCTAAGTCTGGTCTATATATTCGCTGAGTGCACATACTACTTTGTTGGTTTTGCTGTGACGCAGCTTCTCTTTCTTTCCGGCTTTTTTTTAATTGCAGTTTTCTTTTCTCCACCAGCCTTTGTGCCTATATAATTTGTAAATATGTTTCATTCCGATCAATAATTTTTTTGCTAGGCACAAAGGCTCGAGAAGAAAAGTAAACAGTGTGTTTGTGCGTGTGTGTGCATCTTCCACTTAGGCTGGATTAGACCCCTAACCTCTGTGTGTAATTGATTTAACTTGTTTCCATTTGATGTGACGGGGTAACACATCAGTGTGCGGTGTATAGTTGTATCAGTTCAGTTGTGGGTCAGTATAAGGCTGCCTTATACAACCACACTCACCTGATGTCACCCACCTCCCAACACACAGAGGTTAGATCTAGCCTAAGGGGGATTCTTTTGAGAGTGATAGTTGTGGGTGGGGTTGGGGAGGGGGGTGGGGCGGGGGAGAGAAAGTGCATCTTTGAGCGAAAGAGAATTTCTTGAGCGAAAGTGTAAAACGTGTGAAGTGGGTACTGCCTCCCTGATGCACAGATGGAATAGGTTTGAAAGGTGCATCAGGGCCCCCCTCCTGTCTCTGTACGTCCTCGTCGTGAGGGGGTGAACTAAAATATATAAAAGGAACTATCTGCTTAGTTTCTTTTATAGATTTTAGGCCAAAGCAGAGACAATCAGTTTTCACACAGTTTTCACAGCAAAAGTAATAATTAGGTAAGTATAAAGGTAAGTATTCAGGTAAGTATCAGTTAGTTCTTAATGACTATATTTCTCATACATTTTAAAAAAATTTTGCGACGAAAAAAATCAAGAGCTAAAAAAAGTTCGGACTTAGAATTTTTCCCGAAATTATTTCTTGTGTGTCGTCAGGTAAGGCATGTTTGAGGCATCATAAAACTACTGTTCAAGTGGGTAAGTATACTTGTCCTCCTGTTTCATAGACTACTGAGTCTAAGCTACAAATACATGTTTGAATTTAGAAGATATCTGTTTTTGGAGGCTAGAAATTAATAGTTTAAAATCGTCGGTAAGAGCCAGAAAGGTGGCCAAAAGGCCAACTGCGACAATGTTGATCTCGTTTTGAAAGCCTAATATTATGATGTAAGTTACAAAAGAGGATACTTACAGATCTTCATCCAAGATTTAGGGACCCAGGCTTTATAACCCTGGTAAAATGGAGGACCTGTAGCCCTCTGAAAGTATTTTATTTTGGGGGTAGAACCCTTTACCCTTTGATCCAGGAAGGTGGCCAAAAGGCCAACTGCGACAATGTTGATCTCGTTTTGAAAGCCTAATAAGATGATGTAAGATATAAAAGGGGATAATTACAGACCTTTATCTCACACTATTGGATACAGGCTTTATAACCCTGGTAAAAGAATGGCCCTGTCATTCTCTTAAAGTATTATTTTTGGGGGGGTCGAACCCTCTTCTATTTGAGACAGCATGGTGGCCAAAAGGCCAAGTATGTTAAGTGTTTGATCTCATATTGAAAGCCTAATACTAATGATGTAAGATATAAAAGAGGATATGTACATACCTTTATCTCAAAGTATGGGACCCAGGCTTTATAACCCTGGTTACATAATGGTTCTGTGAACCCCTAAATGTTTTTTTTTTGGGAGTCGAACCCTCTACATTTTGATCCAGCCAGGTTGCCAAAAGGCCGATTGCGAATTGCGAACCCTAAACTTCACCTGTTTTCTAAGGTTGGAGAGGCTAATTATAGGCATGCATCCTACTTTTTTCTATAGGGTTAGAGCCAGGCTATCTAACCCTGGTAAAAGATTAATCCTAGGACGCTCCCTGGCTGACTTGGGTTGGGGTTAGTTAGGGTTAGGAGGAGGGCAAAAGGCCACTGTCATCTCATTTTGGAAGAGGTTGGTTGGTTGATTTGATGCTTAACGTCCACGGTAAACAACTAAGGTCATGTCGGGACGGTCAGTTAACCTAACCACACTATTCCTGGGCAGGCTTAGACCTTCTAAGCGGTTAACCAGTACTAAGTGCACATACTTTCGCCAGTAACTGACAACTGCCCTTCTTGAATCAGCGGAAGGAGAATCGAAAGTATGTGGCCAGACCGGGATTCGAACCCAGGACCTCTGACTTACGAGTCAGGTGCCCTACCGATTGCGCTACCCGGCCCGGCGTTTTGGAAGAGGTTTGGAAGAATAATAATATAGAATAAAATATGAGATTATACTTATTTCCCTCCTATGTTAGACTATGGGACCAAGGGTTTCTAACGCTGGTAAAATAGAAGGTCTAAGACGCTCCCTGGACTTAGATTTTGGAGGCTCAACATTGTTACTTGAAAGCTGCCAGAAGGCTACTGCGAACCGTGATTTTCATCGATAGTGTATAAGGTAGGAGACTGTAATTATAGTCCGGTTTCCTACATTATCCTACAGGGTTAGACCTAGGCTATCTAACCCTGATAAAATATTCCTCCTAGGACAATCACAGGCCGAGTTATGCAAGACGCCAGAAGGCCTTGAAAACATCGAACGTAAGAGGTTTGGAGTCTTATATGTCAGTCTTAGAGAGTTCAGATATCTTTGACACTGCTTGTACTTATAGTCTAGGGTTCTTAATACACGCTCAGAAGAGATGGTAATTATGATGCCATTTTAGAGTGAAATATAACCGGTTACGGAAGGTAAGCTGACTGAAAATGAGGAGGTTAGGGTTTGATAGAAAAAATCCATATATTGGTTAGATATTTTTTGCATAATAACAATGGATCATGATGACCTTGTAACACTCTTCCCCTTGCTATTCTGACACTTTTCTACAATGTTATTAGCTTTTCCATTTTAACTTTCAACCATGTTTTTCATCACGAAAAAGGCCGGGGTTAGAAATGCCACTATGTTGCGAGCAAATTTCAGTCATTTTTCTACAGGAAGATGTTTTTTCCCCAAAAATGTCATGTTTAAACCATGTTTTAGGGTCTCCAAACTTACCAAAAATGGCAACCATAAGGCCAAGGGTTAGTATTCAACCCCCAATATGCATGTCTTAGGGGGCAGATATAACAGTCGGGGAGGCTGGTAAGTAGGATCCGGACCTGCCCTTGCTAACCCTGTAAAGCAGTCGAAGATATCTTTAAAGATGCGGTCTGCGGTAATAGGGTACTTTTTTGGTTTTGGTTGCGAGGATCGAGGGTATTCTGGCGACCCAAAGGCCATTTTGAACCGGCTCTAACTCCGTCAAATCTCATCCGATTTTGGGTTTCTTTGCAGATTCCTGTACAACTCACTGACCTTGTTCGCAGGAAAAAAGTCCGAAACTTAAGTATACTATACTTTAGATTTTGACTTGGGGTTCGCTTAACCCAAGAGTCCTGTGGTGGGGTAATACCTGAACCCCAATGTAACACCCTTTTTTGCTCGATTTCCAGTTAACCAGGGATCGTGTACCAGGGTTAGGCGGGGTTAGTCGGGCAACCTAGACTAGCCAAAATCTCAGACCTAACCCTTTGGAAATAAGGTAGCTATGCCCCCCCTATACCTAGGGTAAAATTTTGGATCGAGTCTGTGGTTCGGTCAGGGTAAGGTTTTTCCATCATTTTAAAGGCCCAATCAGGGGGGGTTAGACCGGGTCTATCCATTTCCAACATAGGAGGACAAACCCTTTGTCCTAAAGGGGTTAGACCTTCATTTTGGCCTTGTGGTCTACTCCGATGTTAATTAGGGTTAGGGTTAGGGTTAGGGTTAGGGTTAGGGTTAGGGTTAGGGTTAGGGTTAGGGTTAGGGTTAGGGTTAGGGTTAGGGTTAGGGTTAGGGTTAGGGGTTAGGGTTAGGGTTAGGGTTAGGGTTAGGGTTAGGGTTAGGGTTAGGGTTAGGGTTAGGGTTAGGGGTTAGGGTTAGGGTTAGGGTTAGGGTTAGGGTTAGGGTTAGGGTTAGGGTTAGGGTTAGGGTTAGGGGTTAGGGTTAGGGTTAGGGTTAGGGTTAGGGTTAGGGTTAGGGTTAGGGTTAGGGGTTAGGGTTAGGGTTAGGGGTTAGGGTTAGGGTTAGGGTTAGGGTTAGGGTTAGGGTTAGGGTTAGGGTTAGGGTTAGGGAATAGGTATTTTCGGCTGAGACAAAGACATCGGAAGGATATTTGGGTGTAATTTGGCTAGGGTTAGCCTTTTCACAGACCCTGGCGTAGGGAATGGTGTCTATTTTTAGTTAGTGTTACCGAACTTCTTTTATCAGGGGAGACTATTTAACAAGGGAGATGATGCATGTTTCCAGTAAACGTAGTAAATACGTTTATGCATAAGACTAAATACCAAGAAACTCTGATCAGCATGCACTTCCAGAGCAATTAATCAGTCTCTTTAGAAGACTAAACATCTTGAATCATTTTCTTACCTGAGGAATGGTTAGTGCAGCCTCTGATGAGGAATTGTCTTAGAACAGTGTTTTTCAAAGATGAATGAATATAAAAAAAATGCAGTATCAAAACTATTAATACTTCCTGTCAGAAAGCTGTCAGAAAACCTTCCGACAGCAACAATCTAAGGTCATGTACATATGTTGTAAAGTGGAATATTGTTTTTGTTAAGCAAAGACCAGGAGTTAGGGTTAGGGTTAGGGTGTTGGGTGTTATAGGTGTTAGGGTGTTGGGTGTTAGGGTGTTGGGTGTTATAGGTGTTAGGGTGTTAGGTGTTATAGATGTTAGGCTGTTGGGTGTTAGGGTTAGGGTTAGGGGTTAGGGTGTTGGGTATTATAGGTGTTAGGGTGTTGGGTGTTAGGGTGTTAGGGTGTTAGGGTGTTATAGATGTTAGGCTGTTGGGTGTTAGGGTTAGGGTTAGGGTTAGGGGTTAGGGTTAGGGTGTTGGGTGTTATAGGTGTTAGGGTGTTAGGGTGTTAGGTGTTAGGGTGTTAGGGTGTTAGGTGTTATAGATGGTTGGGTGTTAGGGTTAGGGTTAGGGGTTAGGGTTAGGGTTAGGGTGTTGGGTGTTATAGGTGTTAGGGTGTTGGGTGTTAGGGTGTTGGGTGTTATGGTTAGGGAATAGGTATTTTCGGCTGAGTCCAAGTCCTCGGAAGGATATTTGCGTGTAGTTTGGCTAGGGTTAGCCTTTTCACAGACCCTGGCGTAGGGAATGGTTGCTTTTTTTAGTAAGTGTTACCGAACTTCTTTTTTCAGGGGAGACTATTTAACAAGGGAGATGATGCATGTTTCGAGTAAAAATAGCAAATACGTTTATGAATTAGACTAAGTACCAAAAAACTCTGATCAGCATGCACTTCCAGAGCAATTAATCAGTCTCTTTAGAAGACTAAACATCTTGAATCATTTGCTTACCTGAGGAATGGTTAGTCCAGTCTTTGATGAGGAATTGTCTTAGTACAGTGCTTTTCAAAGATGAATGAATATAAAAAAATGCACCATCATAACTCTATGAATACTTCGTGTCAGAAAGCTGTCAGAAAACTTCTGACAATTTTCCGACAACAACAATCTAGGGTCATGTACATATGTAGTAAAGTGGAATATGTTTTTTTGTTAAGGAAAGAGCAGGTGTCGGTGCAATCGGAACTAAGGTTAGGGTTAGTTAGGGTGTATGTTAGAAAATAGTCTACCCGTTGGCCATAGTTAAGTTAAACTATGTTCACCCTTGCACCGCGATGAGGTCGGTAGACATGGCAAGGGGTCGGACCCAGTCGATAACCGAGTCCTAATCAAGATGAATCAAAGGCTCAAAAACAAATCAAAGGAGCCAATTATTATGTAGTACCTTCTACAGGGCTGAAAAATTGACCACTGGTACAAGAATAATATTCCTTGGCGTATTCATGTTTCTTAAGCAAATGACAGAAATAAAATGCGGAATGAGAGATGCGGAGCTCCACCCACAGCTTATACGTCATAACACGGCGTGGTCTCTGATTGGTTCAAAATTACGTGATCTATTTTTATGTCACTCTCGCGTTGACCCATTGCAGAAAATGTATAAATATAACCTTACAGTCTTGCCCTATCAATTACGCTTTGGGTTGTGTAGGTTAGGGTTAGGGTGTTGGGTGTTAGAGATGTTAGATGTAGGGTGTTTGGGTGTTAGGGTTAGGGTTAGGTGTTAGAGGTGTTAGGTGTTAGTGTTAGGGTGTTGGGTGTTAGAGTGTTAGGTGTTAGTGTTAGGGTGTTGGGTGTTAGAGGTGTTAGGTGTTTGGGTGTTAGGGTTAGGGTGTTACAGGTGTTAGTGCTGGGTGTTAGGGTGTTAGGTGTTAGTGTTAGGGTTAGGGTGTTGGGTGTTAGAGTGTTAGGTGTTAGTGTTAGGGTTAGGGTGTTGGGTGTTAGAGGTATTGGGTTAGGGAATAGGTATTTTCGGCTGAGACAAAGACATCGGAAGGATATTTGGGTGTAATTTGGCTAGGGTTAGCCTTTTCACAGACCCTGGCGTAGGGAATGGTGTCTATTTTTAGTTAGTGTTACCGAACTTCTTTTATCAGGGGAGACTATTTAACAAGGGAGATGATGCATGTTTCCAGTAAACGTAGTAAATACGTTTATGCATAAGACTAAATACCAAGAAACTCTGATCAGCATGCACTTCCAGAGCAATTAATCAGTCTCTTTAGAAGACTAAACATCTTGAATCATTTTCTTACCTGAGGAATGGTTAGTGCAGCCTCTGATGAGGAATTGTCTTAGAACAGTGTTTTTCAAAGATGAATGAATATAAAAAAAATGCAGTATCAAAACTATTAATACTTCCTGTCAGAAAGCTGTCAGAAAACCTTCCGACAGCAACAATCTAAGGTCATGTACATATGTTGTAAAGTGGAATATTGTTTTTGTTAAGCAAAGACCAGGAGTTAGGGTTAGGGTTAGGGTGTTGGGTGTTATAGATGTTAGGGTGTTGGGTGTTAGGGTGTTGGGTGTTATAGGTGTTAGGGTGTTAGGTGTTATAGATGTTAGGCTGTTGGGTGTTAGGGTTAGGGTTAGGGGTTAGGGTTAGGGTGTTGGGTATTATAGGTGTTAGGGTGTTGGGTGTTAGGGTGTTAGGGTGTTAGGGTGTTATAGATGTTAGGCTGTTGGGTGTTAGGGTTAGGGTTAGGGTTAGGGGTTAGGGTTAGGGTGTTGGGTGTTATAGGTGTTAGGGTGTTAGGGTGTTAGGTGTTAGGGTGTTAGGGTGTTAGGTGTTATAGATGGTTGGGTGTTAGGGTTAGGGTTAGGGGTTAGGGTTAGGGTTAGGGTGTTGGGTGTTATAGGTGTTAGGGTGTTGGGTGTTAGGGTGTTGGGTGTTATGGTTAGGGAATAGGTATTTTCGGCTGAGTCCAAGTCCTCGGAAGGATATTTGCGTGTAGTTTGGCTAGGGTTAGCCTTTTCACAGACCCTGGCGTAGGGAATGGTTGCTTTTTTTAGTAAGTGTTACCGAACTTCTTTTTTCAGGGGAGACTATTTAACAAGGGAGATGATGCATGTTTCGAGTAAAAATAGCAAATACGTTTATGAATTAGACTAAGTACCAAAAAACTCTGATCAGCATGCACTTCCAGAGCAATTAATCAGTCTCTTTAGAAGACTAAACATCTTGAATCATTTGCTTACCTGAGGAATGGTTAGTCCAGTCTTTGATGAGGAATTGTCTTAGTACAGTGCTTTTCAAAGATGAATGAATATAAAAAAATGCACCATCATAACTCTATGAATACTTCGTGTCAGAAAGCTGTCAGAAAACTTCTGACAATTTTCCGACAACAACAATCTAGGGTCATGTACATATGTAGTAAAGTGGAATATGTTTTTTTGTTAAGGAAAGAGCAGGTGTCGGTGCAATCGGAACTAAGGTTAGGGTTAGTTAGGGTGTATGTTAGAAAATAGTCTACCCGTTGGCCATAGTTAAGTTAAACTATGTTCACCCTTGCACCGCGATGAGGTCGGTAGACATGGCAAGGGGTCGGACCCAGTCGATAACCGAGTCCTAATCAAGATGAATCAAAGGCTCAAAAACAAATCAAAGGAGCCAATTATTATGTAGTACCTTCTACAGGGCTGAAAAATTGACCACTGGTACAAGAATAATATTCCTTGGCGTATTCATGTTTCTTAAGCAAATGACAGAAATAAAATGCGGAATGAGAGATGCGGAGCTCCACCCACAGCTTATACGTCATAACACGGCGTGGTCTCTGATTGGTTCAAAATTACGTGATCTATTTTTATGTCACTCTCGCGTTGACCCATTGCAGAAAATGTATAAATATAACCTTACAGTCTTGCCCTATCAATTACGCTTTGGGTTGTGTAGGTTAGGGTTAGGGTGTTGGGTGTTAGAGATGTTAGATGTAGGGTGTTTGGGTGTTAGGGTTAGGGTTAGGTGTTAGAGGTGTTAGGTGTTAGTGTTAGGGTGTTGGGTGTTAGAGTGTTAGGTGTTAGTGTTAGGGTGTTGGGTGTTAGAGGTGTTAGGTGTTTGGGTGTTAGGGTTAGGGTGTTACAGGTGTTAGTGCTGGGTGTTAGGGTGTTAGGTGTTAGTGTTAGGGTTAGGGTGTTGGGTGTTAGAGTGTTAGGTGTTAGTGTTAGGGTTAGGGTGTTGGGTGTTAGAGGTATTGGGTTAGGGAATAGGTATTTTCGGCTGAGACAAAGACATCGGAAGGATATTTGGGTGTAATTTGGCTAGGGTTAGCCTTTTCACAGACCCTGGCGTAGGGAATGGTGTCTATTTTTAGTTAGTGTTACCGAACTTCTTTTATCAGGGGAGACTATTTAACAAGGGAGATGATGCATGTTTCCAGTAAACGTAGTAAATACGTTTATGCATAAGACTAAATACCAAGAAACTCTGATCAGCATGCACTTCCAGAGCAATTAATCAGTCTCTTTAGAAGACTAAACATCTTGAATCATTTTCTTACCTGAGGAATGGTTAGTGCAGCCTCTGATGAGGAATTGTCTTAGAACAGTGTTTTTCAAAGATGAATGAATATAAAAAAAATGCAGTATCAAAACTATTAATACTTCCTGTCAGAAAGCTGTCAGAAAACCTTCCGACAGCAACAATCTAAGGTCATGTACATATGTTGTAAAGTGGAATATTGTTTTTGTTAAGCAAAGACCAGGAGTTAGGGTTAGGGTTAGGGTGTTGGGTGTTATAGATGTTAGGGTGTTGGGTGTTAGGGTGTTGGGTGTTATAGGTGTTAGGGTGTTAGGTGTTATAGATGTTAGGCTGTTGGGTGTTAGGGTTAGGGTTAGGGGTTAGGGTTAGGGTGTTGGGTATTATAGGTGTTAGGGTGTTGGGTGTTAGGGTGTTAGGGTGTTAGGGTGTTATAGATGTTAGGCTGTTGGGTGTTAGGGTTAGGGTTAGGGTTAGGGGTTAGGGTTAGGGTGTTGGGTGTTATAGGTGTTAGGGTGTTAGGGTGTTAGGTGTTAGGGTGTTAGGGTGTTAGGTGTTATAGATGGTTGGGTGTTAGGGTTAGGGTTAGGGGTTAGGGTTAGGGTTAGGGTGTTGGGTGTTATAGGTGTTAGGGTGTTGGGTGTTAGGGTGTTGGGTGTTATGGTTAGGGAATAGGTATTTTCGGCTGAGTCCAAGTCCTCGGAAGGATATTTGCGTGTAGTTTGGCTAGGGTTAGCCTTTTCACAGACCCTGGCGTAGGGAATGGTTGCTTTTTTTAGTAAGTGTTACCGAACTTCTTTTTTCAGGGGAGACTATTTAACAAGGGAGATGATGCATGTTTCGAGTAAAAATAGCAAATACGTTTATGAATTAGACTAAGTACCAAAAAACTCTGATCAGCATGCACTTCCAGAGCAATTAATCAGTCTCTTTAGAAGACTAAACATCTTGAATCATTTGCTTACCTGAGGAATGGTTAGTCCAGTCTTTGATGAGGAATTGTCTTAGTACAGTGCTTTTCAAAGATGAATGAATATAAAAAAATGCACCATCATAACTCTATGAATACTTCGTGTCAGAAAGCTGTCAGAAAACTTCTGACAATTTTCCGACAACAACAATCTAGGGTTAGGGTTAGGGTTAGGGTTAGGGTTAGGGTTAGGGTTAGGGTTAGGGTTAGGGGTTAGGGTTAGGGTTAGGGTTAGGGTTAGGGTTAGGGTTAGGGTTAGGGTTAGGGAATAGGTATTTTCGGCTGAGTCCAAGTCCTCGGAAGGATATTTGCGTGTAGTTTGGCTAGGGTTAGCCTTTTCACAGACCCTGGCGTAGGGAATGGTTGCTTTTTTTAGTAAGTGTTACCGAACTTCTTTTTTCAGGGGAGACTATTTAACAAGGGAGATGATGCATGTTTCGAGTAAAAATAGCAAATACGTTTATGAATTAGACTAAGTACCAAAAAACTCTGATCAGCATGCACTTCCAGAGCAATTAATCAGTCTCTTTAGAAGACTAAACATCTTGAATCATTTGCTTACCTGAGGAATGGTTAGTCCAGTCTTTGATGAGGAATTGTCTTAGTACAGTGCTTTTCAAAGATGAATGAATATAAAAAAATGCACCATCATAACTCTATGAATACTTCGTGTCAGAAAGCTGTCAGAAAACTTCTGACAATTTTCCGACAACAACAATCTAGGGTCATGTACATATGTAGTAAAGTGGAATATGTTTTTTTGTTAAGGAAAGAGCAGGTGTCGGTGCAATCGGAACTAAGGTTAGGGTTAGTTAGGGTGTATGTTAGAAAATAGTCTACCCGTTGGCCATAGTTAAGTTAAACTATGTTCACCCTTGCACCGCGATGAGGTCGGTAGACATGGCAAGGGGTCGGACCCAGTCGATAACCGAGTCCTAATCAAGATGAATCAAAGGCTCAAAAACAAATCAAAGGAGCCAATTATTATGTAGTACCTTCTACAGGGCTGAAAAATTGACCACTGGTACAAGAATAATATTCCTTGGCGTATTCATGTTTCTTAAGCAAATGACAGAAATAAAATGCGGAATGAGAGATGCGGAGCTCCACCCACAGCTTATACGTCATAACACGGCGTGGTCTCTGATTGGTTCAAAATTACGTGATCTATTTTTATGTCACTCTCGCGTTGACCCATTGCAGAAAATGTATAAATATAACCTTACAGTCTTGCCCTATCAATTACGCTTTGGGTTGTGTAGGTTAGGGTTAGGGTGTTGGGTGTTAGAGATGTTAGATGTAGGGTGTTTGGGTGTTAGGGTTAGGGTTAGGTGTTAGAGGTGTTAGATGTTAGTGTTAGGGTGTTGGGTGTTAGAGTGTTAGGTGTTAGTGTTAGGGTGTTGGGTGTTAGAGGTGTTAGGTGTTTGGGTGTTAGGGTTAGGGTGTTACAGGTGTTAGTGCTGGGTGTTAGGGTGTTAGGTGTTAGTGTTAGGGTTAGGGTGTTGGGTGTTAGAGTGTTAGGTGTTAGTGTTAGGGTTAGGGTGTTGGGTGTTAGAGGTATTGGGTTAGGGAATAGGTATTTTCGGCTGAGACAAAGACATCGGAAGGATATTTGGGTGTAATTTGGCTAGGGTTAGCCTTTTCACAGACCCTGGCGTAGGGAATGGTGTCTATTTTTAGTTAGTGTTACCGAACTTCTTTTATCAGGGGAGACTATTTAACAAGGGAGATGATGCATGTTTCCAGTAAACGTAGTAAATACGTTTATGCATAAGACTAAATACCAAGAAACTCTGATCAGCATGCACTTCCAGAGCAATTAATCAGTCTCTTTAGAAGACTAAACATCTTGAATCATTTTCTTACCTGAGGAATGGTTAGTGCAGCCTCTGATGAGGAATTGTCTTAGAACAGTGTTTTTCAAAGATGAATGAATATAAAAAAAATGCAGTATCAAAACTATTAATACTTCCTGTCAGAAAGCTGTCAGAAAACCTTCCGACAGCAACAATCTAAGGTCATGTACATATGTTGTAAAGTGGAATATTGTTTTTGTTAAGCAAAGACCAGGAGTTAGGGTTAGGGTTAGGGTGTTGGGTGTTATAGGTGTTAGGGTGTTGGGTGTTAGGGTGTTGGGTGTTATAGGTGTTAGGGTGTTAGGTGTTATAGATGTTAGGCTGTTGGGTGTTAGGGTTAGGGTTAGGGGTTAGGGTTAGGGTGTTGGGTATTATAGGTGTTAGGGTGTTGGGTGTTAGGGTGTTAGGGTGTTAGGGTGTTATAGATGTTAGGCTGTTGGGTGTTAGGGTTAGGGTTAGGGTTAGGGGTTAGGGTTAGGGTTAGGGTGTTGGGTGTTATAGGTGTTAGGGTGTTAGGGTGTTAGGTGTTAGGGTGTTAGGGTGTTAGGTGTTATAGATGGTTGGGTGTTAGGGTTAGGGTTAGGGGTTAGGGTTAGGGTTAGGGTGTTGGGTGTTATAGGTGTTAGGGTGTTGGGTGTTAGGGTGTTGGGTGTTATGGTTAGGGAATAGGTATTTTCGGCTGAGTCCAAGTCCTCGGAAGGATATTTGCGTGTAGTTTGGCTAGGGTTAGCCTTTTCACAGACCCTGGCGTAGGGAATGGTTGCTTTTTTTAGTAAGTGTTACCGAACTTCTTTTTTCAGGGGAGACTATTTAACAAGGGAGATGATGCATGTTTCGAGTAAAAATAGCAAATACGTTTATGAATTAGACTAAGTACCAAAAAACTCTGATCAGCATGCACTTCCAGAGCAATTAATCAGTCTCTTTAGAAGACTAAACATCTTGAATCATTTGCTTACCTGAGGAATGGTTAGTCCAGTCTTTGATGAGGAATTGTCTTAGTACAGTGCTTTTCAAAGATGAATGAATATAAAAAAATGCACCATCATAACTCTATGAATACTTCGTGTCAGAAAGCTGTCAGAAAACTTCTGACAATTTTCCGACAACAACAATCTAGGGTTAGGGTTAGGGTTAGGGTTAGGGTTAGGGTTAGGGTTAGGGTTAGGGGTTAGGGTTAGGGTTAGGGTTAGGGTTAGGGTTAGGGTTAGGGTTAGGGTTAGGGTTAGGGAATAGGTATTTTCGGCTGAGTCCAAGTCCTCGGAAGGATATTTGCGTGTAGTTTGGCTAGGGTTAGCCTTTTCACAGACCCTGGCGTAGGGAATGGTTGCTTTTTTTAGTAAGTGTTACCGAACTTCTTTTTTCAGGGGAGACTATTTAACAAGGGAGATGATGCATGTTTCGAGTAAAAATAGCAAATACGTTTATGAATTAGACTAAGTACCAAAAAACTCTGATCAGCATGCACTTCCAGAGCAATTAATCAGTCTCTTTAGAAGACTAAACATCTTGAATCATTTGCTTACCTGAGGAATGGTTAGTCCAGTCTTTGATGAGGAATTGTCTTAGTACAGTGCTTTTCAAAGATGAATGAATATAAAAAAATGCACCATCATAACTCTATGAATACTTCGTGTCAGAAAGCTGTCAGAAAACTTCTGACAATTTTCCGACAACAACAATCTAGGGTCATGTACATATGTAGTAAAGTGGAATATGTTTTTTTGTTAAGGAAAGAGCAGGTGTCGGTGCAATCGGAACTAAGGTTAGGGTTAGTTAGGGTGTATGTTAGAAAATAGTCTACCCGTTGGCCATAGTTAAGTTAAACTATGTTCACCCTTGCACCGCGATGAGGTCGGTAGACATGGCAAGGGGTCGGACCCAGTCGATAACCGAGTCCTAATCAAGATGAATCAAAGGCTCAAAAACAAATCAAAGGAGCCAATTATTATGTAGTACCTTCTACAGGGCTGAAAAATTGACCACTGGTACAAGAATAATATTCCTTGGCGTATTCATGTTTCTTAAGCAAATGACAGAAATAAAATGCGGAATGAGAGATGCGGAGCTCCACCCACAGCTTATACGTCATAACACGGCGTGGTCTCTGATTGGTTCAAAATTACGTGATCTATTTTTATGTCACTCTCGCGTTGACCCATTGCAGAAAATGTATAAATATAACCTTACAGTCTTGCCCTATCAATTACGCTTTGGGTTGTGTAGGTTAGGGTTAGGGTGTTGGGTGTTAGAGATGTTAGATGTAGGGTGTTTGGGTGTTAGGGTTAGGGTTAGGTGTTAGAGGTGTTAGATGTTAGTGTTAGGGTGTTGGGTGTTAGAGTGTTAGGTGTTAGTGTTAGGGTGTTGGGTGTTAGAGGTGTTAGGTGTTTGGGTGTTAGGGTTAGGGTGTTACAGGTGTTAGTGCTGGGTGTTAGGGTGTTAGGTGTTAGTGTTAGGGTTAGGGTGTTGGGTGTTAGAGTGTTAGGTGTTAGTGTTAGGGTTAGGGTGTTGGGTGTTAGAGGTATTGGGTTAGGGAATAGGTATTTTCGGCTGAGACAAAGACATCGGAAGGATATTTGGGTGTAATTTGGCTAGGGTTAGCCTTTTCACAGACCCTGGCGTAGGGAATGGTGTCTATTTTTAGTTAGTGTTACCGAACTTCTTTTATCAGGGGAGACTATTTAACAAGGGAGATGATGCATGTTTCCAGTAAACGTAGTAAATACGTTTATGCATAAGACTAAATACCAAGAAACTCTGATCAGCATGCACTTCCAGAGCAATTAATCAGTCTCTTTAGAAGACTAAACATCTTGAATCATTTTCTTACCTGAGGAATGGTTAGTGCAGCCTCTGATGAGGAATTGTCTTAGAACAGTGTTTTTCAAAGATGAATGAATATAAAAAAAATGCAGTATCAAAACTATTAATACTTCCTGTCAGAAAGCTGTCAGAAAACCTTCCGACAGCAACAATCTAAGGTCATGTACATATGTTGTAAAGTGGAATATTGTTTTTGTTAAGCAAAGACCAGGAGTTAGGGTTAGGGTTAGGGTGTTGGGTGTTATAGGTGTTAGGGTGTTGGGTGTTAGGGTGTTGGGTGTTATAGGTGTTAGGGTGTTAGGTGTTATAGATGTTAGGCTGTTGGGTGTTAGGGTTAGGGTTAGGGGTTAGGGTTAGGGTGTTGGGTATTATAGGTGTTAGGGTGTTGGGTGTTAGGGTGTTAGGGTGTTAGGGTGTTATAGATGTTAGGCTGTTGGGTGTTAGGGTTAGGGTTAGG